>MU714812.1:1295-27056 GCA_026770625.1 Nicotiana glauca
CTAAACTAGTCTGATAACCTTTCAAAGGTTCATAATAACTTCCATTTTCTTTATAAAACACAAGAACAACCATCACAATCGGAGTAACCCTGCCTAGTTTACAACCCAGTAGGCCAAGAGCCCTCCAGGCATGAATCTTCAATTTAACGACATCATCACAACCTTCACACTTGGTTTACATCTTTAATCAGTCAAGTGACTATATGTCACACTTATATAATCTTCTAGTGGGACACACTCCCACAACCTACCGCAACAATATTTGGGGCGTATCTCCAAACCACCGGTCGCATTAATGCTGAAAGGCGATCAAGAACAATTAACCAGGGCGCAAAGCCCTTTCTGCGCAACACCGTTCTCAAGTGATGCTGAAGACAGAACCAATTTAACTTAACAATCAAAACTTCTTTCCTGCTCATCCGATTTCATGACATCTTTGTCAAAAGTTTCCTTCGCTCGTGCCATTCTCGGTCTAGTTTCCACCCCCAGGACTGATTTGCCAATATACCTTGAGATAGAACCAACATAGCACATAACCACGCAATCAGCTAATCAATAGCAACCTCCCCAACTTGGCTCGAAGCCATAGATCAAAACACCTAGTAGTCCTAATGCATATGCTCCATTGCTGGCTTAGTACCATAGAGAGATTAACTCAAATCCTCTGTAAGCTTGTGTAAACACATTTCCTCTAGTACTGTAACTCCTTGGAAATCTCGCAACACTTAAACTCACTCTCTAAGCGACCAAATTTTTACTAAGTCCCAAAATTTTCAAAAATTTGGGCAGAGTCTCCTTTGTAATTGAGCCTATCCACCTACCAAAGAATTACCAAAACCATCCTAACAAAACATCCACAGCTTGACAAAGCATCACAATGTATATCAATTACATAAATCTCAATACTACATGTATTATACTATCAAAATTGATACATAGACATGCGTCTCACCTATTTGAATCATTACACATAGAAAATACCTTTCAACTCTCCATTATATGGGCTATTCCACCAAGTAAGAACATTTTCTTCACGCGCCCGTAACTCTGGCCACACCTCGAATCACAATAGGAATCGAACACTTAACATTTCGTCCATTATCCAGCAGACTTCTTTGTCACTACTAAGTCAAAGGCAAAGATCCGGGCTCAAGTCCTCCAAACTGGCCCAACATCAAACTCACGGAGATTACATCTCGCCCCTCGATCGGGGAATCACAAGCCATCAAGGCACATATACTACTGAGTGCTTGCGTACGCATACAGACATGTGGAAGGAATTTTAAGTGTTATATTTTCAAGCTGAATCATGTACGCACGATAAGAATTCCAAGAAAGTGAAGTTTTCCTAAAGGTTCTGCAGCCTCTCGAGGATAAATACAAACGTCTCCCGTACCGATCCGCGAGACTCTACTAAACTAGCTCATGACTCGTGAGACCTAGTAACCTAGACTCTGATACCAACTTGTCACGACCCCAAATCCCAACCCGGTCGTGATGGTGCCTCTCATAGGGACAAGGCTAGCCGACAACAAAATGTTACATCTTTTTATAATTACATAGCAGAAATAAGTCTAATTCACGGATAATATGATTACAAGTACGAAGTAAACATGGTAGATTAATGAAAACCATCCCGACCCAGCCCGAAATCGGGGTGTCACAAATCATGAGCTACTATAGAATGTACTAACATTTTACAAGTCTGGATTTATTACAAATAACAAAAGATAAAGGAAAAACGGGGCTACGACCGTCAACAACTACCTTGTTACTCCTAGTCACCGCCTGGTCTGGACAGAATCAGCGCTCAAGAGCGAACTCAGCTCTACCTGTATCTGCACACATGGTGCATGGAGTAATGTGAGTACTCCGACCCAGTGAGTAATAATAATAAATACAGTCTGAAAGTAAGAAAACACAATAAGTACACAAAGTAAGCTAAAAATCCAAATATACATGAAGGTGTGGACTGAGCAGCTGAACAACAATATAGAAACAATATAGGAATACAATGCAATGCGTATGATGGTACATTCCAGTACCCACTGCGGCGTGCAGCCCGAGCCATCCATATTTATTTATCATCGACGGCGCTCACTGGGGGTGTGTACAGACTCCGGAGGGACTTCTACATCCCAAGCGCAATATATTGGTCAGTCATTATTACCTGACCGGTCAGCCATTGTTACATGACCAATTTATATCACACAGTGCCATTGTTACCACTGTTCCAAGTATCTATTACAGTGCCATTGTTACCACTATTTCAAGTATATATATTACAGTGTCATTGTTACCACTATTTCAAGTATAATATATAGTGTTATTGTTACCACTGTTTCGAGTATTTATTACAGTGTCATTGTTACCACTGTTTCAAGTATATATATTACAGTGTCATTGTTACCACTATTTCAAGTATATATATTACAGTGTCATTGTTACCACTGTTTCAAGTATAATATACAGTGTCATTGTTATCACTGTTTCAAGTCACTTTATAATCAGTCCAAAAAATAATATAGTAAGCCCCTTGGGCATTTACAAAGTAGAATTTCCAGCCCGAAATATATTTAAAAATGTCATTTAAGCTTTCAACGCTTAGAATTGTGGCTGAGTTTGCAAACAACATTTATAACCTTGGACTGAAGTTAGATAATATGTAAATCATGTTAAGTATTAATATTAATCCTCGAAGGATTTTACAAATCGGCGCAAGGCCCCAAACATGGCATCAAGCCCAGTAAGATCAATAAAGCATGTGTATCAATCGCCGGTATAGTATAAACACCACACGGGATTGTTCAAGTCACAATCCCCAATAATATCCGACCCCACACTCGTCATGGAATACGTGTCACGCCTCAATATAGCGTTACGATGTGAAGTCCGGGGTTTTAAACCCTCAGAGCAGCATTTACATATATTACTCACCTTAAACCGGTCGCGGGATTAGTCCGCTATGCCTTTTCCTCTTGAATTAACCTCTTCGCGCGTCGAATCTGCTCAAAACCATAAGGAATACGTTACAATGTGCTAATGGGACATAACCCAATCAAAAGAACTCGAAAAAATGTCAAAAATACGAAATTGGAAAAACCCGAGCCCCGGGCCCACGTCTCGAAAAATTTTGAAATTCACATTTCCAGAATCCTCATCTCGCCATGAGTCCGTACATACCAAGAACTCCCAATTCGGACCATGAATGGCCCCTCAAATCCTAAATTTATAGATTTTGCTCCAAACCCTAATTTCTTAGAATTTTGCTATGTTTTCATGAATTCCATGGATGATTCTTCAATAAAAACACGTATTTAACTCATAAAACTTACCTCAAACGATTCCCAGTTGAAACCCCTTCAATTCCCGTCCAAAAGCTCTCAAGTTGCTCAAAAAATGGAGGAAAATAACCCAAAAAATCGCGGATATACTGCCCAGATTTTTTTCGGAATCACTGTTCACGCGCGGTTACTGTTCACCCCACGCGGTTACTGTTCACCCAGCGCGGTTACTATTCACGCACGACTACTGTCACCCCGCACGGTTACTGTTCACGCTACAGAAAAATACAGCAGCAATTAAAGAAATTGCATCAATTTTTGTTTCACAAAAATGGCTCTAAATCCGTCATACGAACTCAGAATTCGACGATTCTTGTTCCTATGAGTCACAAATAATAATACAAACACAGCCCTTCAATCAAAACTCGATTCGGACCTCATTTACTCAGTTCAATACACATTTAGCTCGTTCAATAATTAACTCACATTTCGCGTCAAAAACCCAATCGCGACTTGATGAAATTAAACCAAAATTTCCAGATTAGTCCTATAATTCATGATTTAAATTCTGGAAGTCTCGAAATCAAATTTCGATCTCTGGAACTAAAAATGGACCTTTGGATCATTACATGTTTATGCTCAAAACAACAAAAATCTTCCAAAAATGACCCGTTGGGCATCCGAAACACACCCGAGGTCCCCGGGACCTCAACCAAAAGTACAGACATGTTTTAATACCTCATTCAAACTTGCTCGAACCATAAAAACACTATCGTTAACATCAAAATCATCAATTTTCATCAAATCAAAGCTCAAGTTTAACTAAAATTTTCAAAATTCTCATTCGATCAAAAACCCGACTAAACGACGTCCGAATGACCTGAAAATTTACGGATATATCCAAAATCACCTAACGAAGCTGCTGCAACTCTCAGAATTCCATTCCGACCCCCGGATCAAAATCTCGCCTATCAACCGGAATCCGCCAAAATTCAACCTTCGCCAATTCAAGCCTATTTCTACACCGGACCTCCAAATTCAATTTCGATCGCACTCCTAAGTCACATTTAATCCCCCGAAGGTAACCGAACCATCGGAATTCAATTCTGAGCCCTCTAACTCATAGGTCCACATCTAGTTGACTCTTTCAAACTATTGCTTCATTAAAAAGACTAATTGTCTCATTTCCTACCAAACTCGATCCGAATCGACTCAAATTAACCAAGTACACATATTGAAACATGATTAAGCATATAACGGGGAAAACGGGGTAGTAACTCACGTGACGACTGGCCGAGTCGTCACATATTTGTAAATAGAGTGCTGTGTCCGAGGGGCTGACTTGTATGCGGACTTGCACTACCTGATATCGCATTCATATGCTTACTGTTGGAAAAAGAATATTTTCAAAACAAATTTTAAACTGAGCTAGATGTTTCTAAAGGATTTTCACGGTTTTACTATTTTTCTCAAAGGGTTGTACTATCTTTTATAGTATTTTGGAGTGCTCATACGTGTTTTCTTATCGCTCAGATATTATTCGCTCTTATTACCACTGAGTTGGAAGTACTCACTTTACTCCCTGCACCTCGCATGCAGTTGCAGATGTTGTTCACCCGGTAGCGGGTTAGTAGCAGATTGAAGGTATTGCTATCGTAGCTAAGCAAGGCGACCGCCGGCGTTCGCGGAACCGAGTTTCTTCTTCTTCTTGATTTTTCATATTTTACTCTATGTATTATAGATTTTGAAATTGTAATAAAGATCCTCCTAGATGCTCGTGACTTGTGACACCCCGGTCCGGTTGTGTGGGGTTGTAGTCTTGATTATTATTGCTGTTAATCTGTATCACTTTACTCATTTATGTTTAAATAATTTTAAAATGAAAGTGAATTGGGTTAGTTGGCTGGCCTTGTCTTCACGAGAGGCGCCATCACGACCAGTGTGAGTTTGGGTCATGACTTGTCCCAGTTCCATAGAGGTCTTTCTTTAGTTCATTAAGGATAAAGGAGGATAGGTATACAAAAATCAAAACATTTTTTCCCATGGCTGGATCTCTGCCTTTCCCATAGCAGGCTAGTTTATTTGCTGTAGCATTAGCTTCTCTAAAGATGTGGCGCACCTGTGGGCTGCCCCGGTTCTCCATTAGTTGCCTGCAATCCATTAACATGTGTGAGAAAGCTAGATTATTGGACGATAATAGTTGAATCAATATACATGTGAATCCGTTTTCACAATAAGTGGAACTAAGTTGTAACTGAGTGCTAGCCTTAGACCATTGTAAAATGCCAGTATTTCCATATGAATGGCATAGTGTGTGTAGTTGTAATTGATGGATTATAAAGCAGCGGAAGCAATCCCAATATCAAAATCACATGTAATCTAGACAACTAGCATAAACGAGATTTCACGGGTTACCTCTTGAAGCGTGAACATATCTCTTATACCACGTGAGCCTTCAGTTCCATAACTTCTCAATGGAATCTCCATCACCCGCACAATCATGATCCTCGAACGTTCCACGGTCTTCTACTGTGTTACCCAAATAATACCGAAAATAGCAATTTCGTGTGGGCGAAATTTCTAGGAAAACTTGGCTGAAAATTTCAGCCACCATCTACTACTCCCTCTAGGTGGAAAACTTTATGTATTTATGGAACAAGTTTTAAGGGTTAAGACCCTTTTCCAAAACCTGTTGGGTTTTTTTTTTCACCAGAAAAAGGATTCCTTTATTTCCTATTATTTAGGCACAGTAGGGACCACAGAATTTAATTAACAAGACTTCCAATTATGGAATTAATTTATAATTTTCGAAATTAATATCCACCATAATTAATTACGAATTATTCCATTAAAAAATTGTAATTGCACTCCTTATTCAATTTCGAAAGTCATCCACTAAATCTTATTTAACTCTCCATGCTAAGGTTCAGATACTAATCAATTAAATTAAATTACCGACGATTTAATTTATTAATTATTTTCTTTAGAATTTCGCTTAACTTATTTTATGTGTCGGATACAAAGTCCACCGGCCGGGTTTACACATGAAAACTTATAAGCTTTCATAAAGGTGTATCATCAATCTCTAAACCGAGATATGGATTCCATCAACTAACTATTACTTCACCAATGTACATTATTATTATTATCCAATTTACCAGGCATATTGACTCATGAAAGAATCTCGCTTTTTAATAAATCAAAATAATAATAATATACACAGCTAATAATAATTATATCAAGATTAAGAGTATAAGTATATTTAATGGCTAGAGAGTTTATTTTATTAAGTCAGTATAAAATACTTATCTCTACCTGGTCCGTTCAATACATACAAAATGTACTAGCACAAGAAGTTGGAATTAAACCATTCCCATAATCAAGATAAATTGTATTTAATCTTGTGCTACAATCATTCTTGATGGTTTGTCCAATTCCATCATTAGATTGTGAACTCAAACTTTATACTTATAAGAACCGATGATTTAATCTTCCGTGTATAAGCTAAACTCTATACACTAAATCATCAACTATATAAGCAAAGGACACAGATTAATATATGATCTATTTAGAACTTTATTAAAACTGAATAAATAATTATTTCATAATAAATACTATATCTAAACTAAACCCATGGTTAATAGTATATATCCCAACAATCTCCCACTTAAAATTTTACCCATGATAATTATTAGAATATACTATATCCAAACGCATAGTTAATAGTATATCCCCAACAATCTCCCACTTAGACTCATAACCATGCATCTACAACTTTCTCAGGCATTCTTTTACATGACAATTAAAAGTCTTCACCAAATAAGGTTTTGTTAAAGAATCTTGCCTAGTTATATCTGATGCAATATTTGTACATTAGTGCTTTGTCGTAACTATCTAGTTTCGCATTAAACTCTTCAGGGATCCTGATACCGAAACTATCCCAAGAATGTATATCGAACTATAATTTTCTTTAGCTTTCTCCCACTACGATGAAGTACTACTAATATTACCTTCATTACCTCACGACATTGAAATATTAGTGGCTTCTTACTATAGTGTTTAATGTTTAAATATCACTCCCACTCGATAAAAGACATATCATGTCTATTAACGTTCTTCCACTACTTAAAAGCAATGGAACGTCAATTCTGACGTGTGGGTTTTGATGTTCTTGAACATCTAGTTATTTCTTTGCCCAGTTCCTGTAAAAATAATTTACTTCTAGGAACATATTTTATTAAACAGTATTTATCTAGAAAAATGTAATTTTTTTAAAAATTGCCTTATTTTCTTTAGGACAATAAAATAAAGCTCCATTTATTTTCTTGGATATTCGATAAATATGCACCTATCCATTCTTAGTTCCAACTTACATATCTGCTTTCCCTTTCAGCACATATGCGGGACAATACTATATCTGAACATGCCACAAATCGAGCTTACATTCAGTCCACAGTTCTATAGATGTCCCAGGTACTAACTTAGAAGGAACCGAATTCAGAATGTAATTTGCAGTTTCCAGGAAATATTCCAAAAACAAATAAGGCAAATCTGAATAACACGTCATTAATCTATCCATATCCAAAAGGGACTTATTTTTTTTCTATTACACCACTCTATTATGGAGTTTACGGTATAGTCAATTGAGATGTAATCCCGTATTCTGATATGTAACTAAAAAACGCTTTAGAGAGGTGCTCGCCACTACAATTAAATTGTAGTAACTTAATATATTTACTTCGGTGCTCCTCTGTTTCAAGTCTTAAAAACCTTGAATTACTTAATTCATTAAGATTTACAGTGCATCAAATAAATATATTAATATTTTGAGTAATTATTTGTGAACGTCACAAAATACTCAAAATCTATCTCTTACGAGTATGTTCATTTAACTAAAAAATTCTTTAAAGAGGTGCTCACCACTACATCCGTATTCTGATATGTAACTAAAAAACTCTTTAGAGATGTACTTGCCACTACAATTAAATTGTAGTAACTTAATATATTCTTCGGTGCTCCTCTGTTTCAAGTCTTAAAAATCTTGAATTACTTAATTCATTAAGACTTACAGTGCATCAATAAATATATTATATTTTGAGTAATTATTTATGAACGTAACAAAATACTCAAAATCTATCTCTTACGAATATGTTCATTTAACCATACAAATCAGAAAGGATTCATTATAGCTTATCACTAGTTTTATTTCCTTTTAAAGGCTAACATCTTTTAATCAAATTTCCTTCCAAACAGGATCCACAAGTTGGTAGTGCCTCTACTTTTAATGAACCTTAAGGTCCATCATTGACCAACTTGAAATCCTATCCAGATTAATATGACTTAGACAAAAGTGCGCAGATAAGTTTTACTCAATTTTGAAGAATATATTCTCTTATGAGGTAGACTAATATTGTTCTGTTAAGGAGAGACATAAATATACAATAACAAGGTCATGCATTCATGTACTACAAGAGATAAAATATTTATTAAGCTCGATAACTCAAGAGTTATTCGAAAAATAAAACAAATATCCATCTCTTATTTTGCCCAGAAACCGAAATTTAATTCCTTCTAACAAAAGTACATATATTGTATTTTTGAAATTAATGCCTTATCACTAAAAGAAAATTCTAACAAGTAATATGATAAATTGCATAAAATAATTGTGGAGTTGAGATAAAAATATTAAATAGATCATAATAGGTCAAAACACTGAATAGTAAAATTCAGACTGTATTCAATATTTATATACATACATGCATCTGGAATAATAAATTTCGATGGGAAAAGAATCATTCTTGCAAATTATATTATATAATGCAAGAATTATACAATCCAAAAATAAATAGAACCAACTCAGATGGAAAGTATACTATTATTTTTAGTCAATTATATATAACTTTTCAATACAATAATTTTAAACACACTACACATTTATGTCATGCATCTTGAATAGCAATTTCGATAGGAAAAGAACTACTCATGCAACATATATATGCAATGCCAGATTATTCACTCCAATAATTAAAACAGACCCAACTCGGATGGAGAGTATACTGTTAATTTAAGTCAAGTGAACATCATTTTTAATAGCTCTAGTTACATTGATCCAACATGTATACTCAGATGGAGAGTAAGTACACGATATCAATTACTAGTATTTCACCTAGTGAGCTTACAATAAATATATCCGATATAGAGGAAGACCTAAAGTCAATGCGTAAATTTATAACTCACTTCAAATTAAAAGTGAAAGACCATAGACATATAATTCTATCACCATTTAATCATGATTGTATTTTAGTTAAAAATTTATTTAACCCTTAAACTCAAATGGAGAGTTAATACAGGTTATCAATAACTAGTAACTATATCCAGTGAGTTCATAATAAATTTATCCGATATAGAGGAAGATCTAATGTTAACGCGTAAATTTACTATCTCACTATAAATAAAAAATGAAGACTATAGGGGTTAATTCTATCACCACTTTATCACAAATACGAACTTTTCTTTGAGGATTAGGTTCCACAATTTTAAAAAAGAAAATGCTCAATACCCCATTTAAACAGTCTTAAAACACTAAAATTAACATTTTTCACTGCATAGCAGTGATTATTGTTCAGTGGACTATTTCTAATAAATCTACCAAATTTCATATCAATCGGAGATCGTTAAAATCACAATCTCAAAAAATTGCGACCAAATTTGGAAAATTATCATTTTAAGCATTTTTTAAGAATTTAAAATATGACCTAAATTTTTTATCATGTACCAATTCATGTTAAATCAATATGTATTATCATGTTTCAAATTAGACATAAATAAAATGATAGAAAGAATGACTTTTCGTATGTAAATCACATTTTAATCTGTAACGACCCAACTGGTCATTTCGCATTTTCGAACCTCGTTCCCTTAAATAATACTTTCCGCATTTTCTTTAGCTAAATTATGACTTGCGGGGGCAGGTAGTTCGGAAGTTAGAAGAATTTCGGGCAAGAATAAGCCTAGTTGATTCTTTAAGTTTCTTTAAAAAAAGCCAAGTTTGACTTCGGTCAATATTTTGGGAAAACGGACCCAAAATCATGATCCGGCAATTTTTTAGGGTCCGTGGGAAAATATGGGACCTGGGCGTATGCCCGGAATCGAATTCCAAGGTCCCTAGACCGAGTAATGGAATTTTATGTAAAAATTATTAAATTTAAGTATCAAAGATTTAAATAAACTAAGAAATTATTGTTTTCATAGGTATCGGGTTGGATCTCGTTTCTGAAACTTGGTATAAGTCCGAAATATCAGTTAAGACCTACCTGCAAAATTTGGTGTCAATCCGAGTAGTTTAAGGGCATTTTGATCCGTTGGTAGAAAGTTAAGAACTTGAAGTTCATTAAATTGGATCAATTGGTTTTGGGGTCCGATTCCTTGATTTAATAATGTTTTGGGTGTTTCGAGGGTTCGACTAGGTCCGCCTCGTGATTTTAGACTTGTCGGTATATTTGGACGGGGCTCGGGAGCCCCGAGCGTCAAATGGTCGAGGTTTGAGCGAAGTCGGATTTTGAAAGGAAGCAAGGCTGCTGCTTCTATCAAAACCGCTTCTGCAGCCCTTTGACCGCAGAAGCGGTAACCGCATAAGCGGCCACCTGGTCGCAGAAGCGGAAGGGCCAGAAAGGGAGAAAACCGCATAAGTGGCCCTGGGACCGCAGAAGCGGTCCCGCGTGTGCGAAAGAAAATACCGTAGAAGCGGTCCAATCCGCTGTGCCCCAACCGCAAAAGCGGTTATTTTTTCGCGGAAGCGGACGCCGCGTATGCGAAAATTGCTGGACAGTAAGGTGTTCATTAAATACGAACCTAAGCTCATTTTCTCTCATTTTCACACCATTTGGGCGATTTTGAAGATTCCAAGAAGAGCATTTCTTTCTAGTATCACAATGTAAGTAATCCCCACTACTCTTAGCATAAATACATAAACATTAGATGGGATTAACACTAAAATTAGGGAAAATTCAAGAGATTAAAGCTAGACCTAGGGTTTAACCAAAGCTAAGATTTAACCTTATAATTTGCTGTAAAATGAACTAGAAATCATATAATTGTGATCCTTAGGTGATAGAGAACAACTCCCTTTGAAACATATTGGAATCCGGGCGTGTGGGACAGGGGTCGGAATTTAGGAAATTAATGTTAAAGGCTAGGAAATTCATTAAATAGCTCGAACTCGATCTTGTAAGCCTTTATTTACTAGTTCTTGCTTCGTTTGATTAATTTGGGATTGTCCGGCTTCGAATTAAGGACTTGAGCTCTTTCTTGGAGATTGGGAGTGCACTTTGGAGCGAGGTGAGTCTCCTTTCTAACCTTGTAAGAGGGAAATTGTCCCCATAGGATTTTAAATAAGTAATTGTTGCTAAATGCGGGGGCTACGTACATACGAGGTGACGAGAGTCCGTACGTAGCTACTACATGAAAATTGTTCGGGTAGTTTAGGACCCATGCATGCCTATTTGGGGAATATTTCTTACTTTAAAATTTCCAATATGATCGTTGTAAATTGTAGAGACTTGAGAACATGAAATTGAACATATAAAATTATTGAGCCTTATGTGCTTTTCTTGATATTGTCTTGATGATTTTGGACTGGGCCTATCGCCTCGGAGATAATAGATGCATCTATGGTTCGTGTCGCTCGACCCTCGGTAGTGCACATTTATTTTCTGTTGGAGCGGGCCGTCGGCCTCGGCATGTTTGTGCACGATTTATGTGTTTGTAGTTAATTATGATACTAGTATTAATTGCAATTTAAAGGAAGAAACTGGTAACTGGATTAAGGCAAGAATATGAGTAAAACCCCTCTGTTGAACTTGTATTATTGGTAATTCATTGTGTTGTATATTTCACTCTACTATATCATATTATTTGGACCTTAGTAAGTATCAAGTTGACCTATCGTCTCTACTTCTTCGAGATTAGATGGGATACTCACTGAGTACATGTGGTTTACGTACTCATGCTGCACTTCTGTACTTAAATGTACATGTTTTGAGGCAGGTGGATCTGGACAGTATTCGAGCGTGCAGCAGTGAGTTAGCTCAGGGACTTCCACGGTAATCTGCCTTCATTCTCATGTCGATCCGCAGCTGAAGAAGTCCTTTCTTGTATTTATGATTTTCTGTCTATTCTGATTCAGACAGTAGGACAGTGTTTTGTACATTTTTTTGTGTATACTCTATCAGTTGCCCGTAGCTAGTGACACCGGGTTCTGGCACACACACTGTATGGATATTCATTTTGGGGTCTATTTTGCTATGTCAGTACTTTATAGTTCTGCTGGTTTTCTTCATTTACTGGAAGTCTTTAGTATGTTGGTTTTGGGCCAAACTAAAATGGGTACTTAAATCATAATTCCGTACTTGGCTGGCCTAACTATGGTATTAGGCGCCATCATGACCTATTTATGAAAAAAAATGGGTCGTGACAACATGGTATCAGAGCACTAGATTCACGTAGTTCTCACAAGTTACGGGCAAACCTAATAGGGTCTTGTAGATCGGTACGGAGACGTATGTATTTATCTTCAAGGGGCTATAGGGTGTTAGGAAAGACTACTCTTTATTCATTTCCATCATGCAGTCGTCACTGTACTAAGTTTCCTCTCCTATTCTCTCACAGATGGTGAGGACCCGTACCGCCGACGTACCAGACCTGGGAGGAGCTGCTCCCCTTGTTGCCAAAGGCCGAGGTAGAGGCCGGGGGAGGGCACCAGCCCGTGGTAGGGGACGATGGCGTCCCAGAGCCATTCCAGTTGCACCACTAGCAGATCCTGCAGAGGATCCTATCATTGAGGAGCAGGGTGAGGCGCCCGCAGCTGCGCCTACTCCAGTGGATTTTATGACTGCACCGGGATTTCAGGAGGTCATGAGCCGTATGCTCCAATTCATGGACACTATGGCTCAGGCTGGTTTATTTCCAGCAGATCCGGCTACCTCACAAGCAGGAGGGGGAGCACAGACCCCTATCGCATAGGCTCCAGGTCATGCAGCCGCCGTTTATCATACTCCAGGTGCACTACCCACAGAAGGGGTCCATCCAGTTATTTTACCGGCACCCCAGGCCAGGCCCGCTGTGGACGGCAATCCGCAGAAGTTATTTGACAGATAGACCTTATTGCACCCTCCAGTCTTCGGGGGCGAGCGTCATGAGGACGCCCAGGATTTCATTGACAGGTACAGGGATAGGCTGCACAACATGACGATATTGGAGTCACATAGAGTCAACTTCACTACTTTCCAGTTGGAGGGCAGGGCCCGTAGATGGTGGCAATCTTATTTGCTTAGCAGGCCAGCAGGCGCTCCTCCCCTCACTTGGGGTCAGTTCACCCAGTTATTTCTTGATCGGTACATTCCACCCTCTGAGAGGGAAGATCTATGTCATCAGTTTGAGTATCTGGAGCAGGGTCATATGTCAGTGACTGATTATGAGGTGAGATTCTCTGAGTTGTCTCGCCATGCACTCATGATACTTCCCACGGAGGCAGAGAGAGTACGGAGGTTTGTTGCAGGGTTACATCCCACTATCCGATCGGGTATGGCTCGTGAGGTAGATATGGGCACAGGATATCAGCTAGTACTTGAGATTGCCCGCAGGATCGGGGGTTACCGGTTGAGGGGTAGAGAGAAGATGCAGCAGGGTAAGAGGGCCAGATTCTCAGGAGAGTTCAGAGGCGCCCCAGCTAGGGGCAGAGGTTACTTGGGAAGGGGTCAGCCCAGTAGGCCCCCAGCTCCAGCAGCACCACCTGCTCGCGGTGCTCCAGCGTGCTCCTGTTTCAGCACCATGCCAGAGAGTTCGCATCGCCCGCCAGCCGTCCAGGGTTCATCTAGTGGGTATTCAGGTCCTCCGGAGTCTTCCGGTCCATATTTCAGTGCTATGCAGGAGGGTTCTTACAGCCTGCTGGTACTCAAGCTTCTTCTAGTGGGCCCTCTGGTACTCAGGGTCAGCCACCTGGGCAGCATGCCGCCGCACCACGTTGTTTTGATTGAGGGGATGCAGGCCACATGAGGAGATACTGCCCCAGGCTTAGGGGAAAGGCAGTACAGCAGGGAAAGCAGCCCGTGACTCCAGCACCAGCGATCCAGTCGCCTAGAGGTGCAGAGCAGACTGGTAGAGGTCGTTCCAGGGGTAGGGGCCAGACAGGGAGAGGTCAGCCAGCTACTACTCAGTCAGTTGAAGTCCAGTCAGCCGGTGCTCCAGCTAGATTCTGTGCTCTCCCCGCCAGACCAGGTGCATTGGCCTCAGATGCCGTGATTACATGTATTATTTCCATTAGTGGTAGAGATGCATCGGTATTATTTGATCCAGGTTCCACTTATTCATATTTATCGTCTCCATTTGCTCGTTTCCTGGCCATTTCTCCTGAGCCCTTGGGTGTTCCTGTTTATGTGTCCACTCCTGTGGGCGATTCTGTGGTTGTGAACCGGGTTTACCGATCTTGTGTGGTTACTTTCTATGGTTTTGAGACTAGGGCAGATCTCTTGTTGCTTGATATGATCGACTTTGAGGTTATCCTGGGCATGGATTGGCTATCTCCTCATCACGCTGTTCTAGATTGCCGTTCCAAGACTGTTTTTCTAGTGATGCCAGGGTTGCCGAGACTGGAGTGGAGGGGCTCCACTGTAGATACACCTAGTAGGGTTATTTCCTTCCTGAAGGCTCAATGCATGGTTGAGAAGGGGTGTTTGGCCTACTTAGCTTATGTTCGAGACACCACTGCAGAGTCTCCGGTGATTGATTCAGTGCCAGTGGTCCGAGAGTTCGCCGATGTTTTTCCTTCTGATCTTCCTGGCATGCCTCCGGATCGTGATATTGATTTTTGTATAGACTTGGCTCCAGGCACTCAGCCTATATCTATCCCACCATACCGTATGGCTCCTAGAGAGCTGAAGGAGCAATTAGAGGAATTGCTAGCTAAGGGGTTTGTTAGGCCTAGCGTATCGCCTTGGGGTGCACCAGTGTTGTTTGTAAAGAAGAAGTATGGGACTATGCGGATGTGCATTGATTACCGCCAGGTGAACAAAGTCACCATCAAGAACAAGTATCCATTGCCCCATATTGATGATTTGTTTGACCAGTTGCAGGGTGCTAGGGTGTTCTCTAAGATCGACCTGAGATCAGGGTATCATTAGCTGAAGATTCGAGATTTAGATATTCCGAAGACCGCATTCAGGATGAGATATGGCCACTATGAGTTCCTGGTGATGTCATTTGGCTTGACTAATGCTCCAGCGGCATTTATGGATTTGATGAACAGAGTGTTCAGGCCCTATATTGATTCTTTTGTCATTGTCTTCATCGATGATAGCTTGGTATACTCACGTAGCCTGGGGGAGCACGAGCACCATTTGAGGGTAGTGCTTCAAACCTTGCGAGAGCAAAAGCTTTATGCTAAATTCTCCAAGTGTGAGTTTTGGCTAGAGTCAGTGGCATTCTTGGGGCATATAGTGTCAGGAGAGTGTATTAAGGTGGATCCCAAGAAAATCGAGGCAGTTCAGAGTTGGCCACGTCCTACTTTAGTGATCGAGATCAGGAGCTTCCTGGGTTTAGCAAGCTATTATCGGCGATTTGTGCAGGGCTTCTCATCCATTGCATCACCTTTGACCACATTGACCAAAAAAGGGGTCCCATTCTGTTGGTCCGATGATTGTGAGGAGAGCTTCCAGAAGCTCAAGACGGCTTTGACCACGACACCAGTTCTTGTATTGCCTTCCGGTTCAGAGATGTATATGGTATATTGCAACGTTTCTCGCATTGGATTGGGATGTGTATTGATGAAGGAGGGGTGAGTTATTGTATATGCCTCTCGTCAGCTGAAGGTTCATGAGAAAAATTACCCTGTGCACGATCTAGAGTTGGCAGCGATTGTTCATGATCTTAAGATATGGAGGCATTATTTATAGGGGGTGTCATATGAGGTGTATACAGACCATCGCAGCTCGCAGCATTTGTTCAAGTAGAGGGACCTTAATTTGAAACAGCACAGGTGGCTCGAGTTGCTAAAGGATTATGACATTACCATTCTTTATCGCCCAGGCAAGGCAAATGTGGTCGCGGATGCTTTGAGTAGGAAGACGGAGAGCATGGGTAGCTTGGCATTCATTCCTGCTGAGATGAGACCACTAGCTTTGAACATTCAGTCCTTAGCTAACAGACTTGTGAGATTGGACATTTCATAGCCCAGCCGGGTCCTAGCATGTGTGGTTGCTCAGTCTTCGTTGTTGGGGGAGATTAAGGCCCCACAGCTCGATGATCCGCATTTGGCAGTTCTCAGAGAGACGGTGCTTCAGGGAGGTGCCAAGTAGGTTTCTATGGGCGAGGATGGTGTATTACGGCTCCAGAGCCGTGTATATGTTCCTGATGTTGATGGCTTGAGAGAGAGGATCCTAGAGAAGGCCCACAGTTTGAGGTACTACATTCATCCAGGTGCTACGAAGATGTACCGTGACTTGAGGAAGCATTACTGGTGGCGGAGGATGAAGAAGGACATTGCGGAGTATGCAGCTAAATGTTTGAATTGCCAGCAAGTCAAGTATGAGCACTAGAGGCCAGGTGGCCTACTTCAGCAGATGCCCATTCCGGAATGGATGTGGGAGCGCATCACAATGGACATCGTAGTTGGGTTGCCGCGCACTCAGCGAAAGTTTGATTCGGTGTGGATTATTGTGGATAGATTGACCAAGTCTGCCCATTTCATTCCAGTGGCGACTACTTATATGGCAGAGAGGTATGCCCAGATTTACATTCGGGAGATAGTGAGATTGCACGGTGTGCTGGTCTCCATCATATCAGACAGAGTCCCTCAGTTCACTTCCCATTTTTGGAGAGCTGTTCAGCGGGAGTTGGGGACCCGCGTGGAGCGTAGCACGACATTTCATCCTCAGACCGACGGACAGTCGGAGCGGACAGTTCAAATTTTAGAAGATATGCTTAGAGCATGTGTGATCGACTTTGGAGGGCAGTGGGATCAGTTCTTACCCTTGACAGAGTTTGCATATAATAACAGTTATCAGTCCACTATAGAGATGGCTCCGTATGAGGCATTGTATGGCCGGCGTTGTCGTTCTCCTATCGGATAGTTTGAGCCTAGTAAGGCTAAGTTGCTTGGTACAGATTTGGTCCCGGATTCCTTGGATAAGGTAAAGCTGATTTAGGAGAGGCTCCACACAGCTCAGTCCAGGCAGAAGAGCTATGCAGATCAGAAGGCGCGTGATGTATCATTTGCGGTTGGTAAGAAAGTCCTCCTGAAGGTTTCGCCCATGAAGGGCATTATGAGATTCGGGAAGAAGGGCAAGTTAAGCCCAAGGTTTATTGGCCCCTTTGAGGTGTTGAGGCAAGTTGGAGAGGTTGCCTATGAGCTCGCATTACCTCCCAGTTTATCAGGAGTTCATCCAGTCTTCCATGTATCGATGCTCCGGAAATATCATGCTGACTATTCACATGTGTTGGATTTCAATACCATTCGGTTAGATGAGAGTTTGGGCTAAGAGGAGGATCCAGTTGCCATTGTGGATAGGTAGGACCGCCAGTTGAGATCCAAGAGGGTTTCTGCAGTGAGAGTCCAGTGGAGGGGCCAACCGGTCGAGGAGGCGACCTGGGAGTCCGAGGAGGACATGCGGAGCCGATAACCCCACTTATTCAGCAGTCCAAGTACTTTTCTATATCCGTTCGAGGACGAACGTTTGTTTAAGAGGTAGAGAATGTAACGAACCGATCGGTCGTTTTGCATTTTCGAACCCCGTTCCCTTAAATAATACTTTTCGCATTTGCTTTAGCTAAATTATAACTTGCGGGGGCGGTTAGTTCGGAAGTTAGAAGAATTTCGGGCAAGAATAAGCCTAGTTGATTCTTTAAGTTTCTTTAAAAAAGCCAAGTTTGACTTTGGTCAACATTTTGGGAAAACGGAGCCGGAATCGCGATCCGGCAATTTCTAAGGGTCCGTGGGAAAATATGGGACCTGGGCGTATGCCCTGAATAGAATTCCGAGGTCCCTAGCCCGAGTAATGGAATTTTATGTAAAAATTGTTAAGTTTAAGTTTCAAAGATTTAAATAAACTAAGAAATTATTGTTTTCATAGTTATAGGGTTCGGATCTCGATTCCGAAACTTGGTACAAGTCCGAAATATCAGTTAAGACCTACCTGCAAAATTTGGTGTCAATCCGAGTAGTTTAAGGGCATTTTGACCCGTTTGTAGAAAGTTAAGAACTTGAAGTTCATTAAGTTGGATCAACTAGTTTTGGGGTCCGATTCCTTGATTTAATAATGTTTTGGGTGTTCCGAGTGTTCGACTAGGTTCGCCTCGTGATTTCAGACTTGTCGGTATATTCGGGCGGGGCTCGGGAGCCCCGAGCGTCAAATGGTCGAGGTTTGAGCGAAGTCGGATTTTGAAAGGAAGCAAGGCTACTGCTTCTGTCAAAACCGCTTATGCGGCTCTTTGACCGCAAAAGCGGTGACCTCATAAGCGGCCACCTGGTCGCAGAAGCGGAAGGTCCAGAAAGGGGGAAAAACGCATAAGCGGCCCTGGGATCGCAGAAGCGGTCCCGCGTGTGCAAAAGAAAAGACCGCAGAAGCAGTCCGGTCCACTAAGCCCCAACTGCAAAAGCGGTTATTTTTCCGCGAATGCGGACGCTGTGTATGCGGTAAATTGACCGCGTATGCGAAAATTGCTGGACAGTAAGTTGTTAATTAAATACGAACCTAAGCTCATTTTCTCTCATTTTTACACCATTTGGGTGATTTTGAAGATTCCAAGAAGAGCATTTCTTCCTAGTATCATAAGGTAAGTAATCCCCACTCACTCTTAGCATAAATACATAAACATTAGATGCTAAAATTAGGGAAAATTCAAGAGATTAAAGCTAGACCTAGGGTTTAACCAAAGCTAAGATTAACCTGATAATTTGATATAAAATGAACTAGAAATCATATAATTGTGATCCTTATGTGATAGAGAACAACTCCCTTCGAAAAATATTGGAATCCAGGCGTGTGGGTCCGGGGTCGGAATTTAGGAAATTAATGTTAAAGGCTAGGAAATTCATTAAATAGCGGGAACTCAATCTTGTAAGCCTTTATTTACTAGTTCTTGCTTCGTTTGATTAGTTTGGGATTGTCCGGCTTCGAATTAAGGACTTGAGCTCTTTCTTGGAGATTGGGAGTGCACTTTGGGGCGAGGTGAGTCTCCTTTCTAAACTCGTAAGAGGGAAATTGTCCCAATAGGATTTTAAATAAGTAATTGTTGCTAAATGCGGGGGCTACGTACGTACGAGGTGACGAGAGTCCGTACGTAGCTACTACATGAAAATTGTTCGGGTAGTTTATGACCCACGCATGCCTATTTGGGGAATATTTCTTACTTTAAAATTTCCAATATGATCGTTGTAAATTGTAGAGACTTGAGAACATGAAAGTGAACATATAAAATTATTGAGCCTTATGTGCTTTTCTTGATATTGTCTTGATGATTTTGGACCGGGCCGATCGCCTCGGAGATAATAGATGCATCTATGGTTCGTGCCGCTCGACCCTCGGCAGTGCACATTTATTTTCTGTTGGAGCGGGCCGTTGACCTCGGCATGTTTGTGCATGATTTATGTGTTTGCAGTTAATTATGATACTAGTACTAATTGCAATTTAAAGGAAGAAACTGGTAACTGGATTAAGGCAAGAATATGAGTAAAACCCCTCTGTTGAACCTGTATTATTGGTAATTCATTGTGTTGTATATTTCACTCTACTATATCATATTATTTGGACCTTAGTAAGTATCAAGTCGACCTCTCGTCTCTACTTCTTCGAGATTAGACAGGATACTTACTGAGTACATGTGGTTTACGTACTCATGTTGCACTTCTGTACTTAAATGTACAGGTTTTGAGGCAGGTGAATCTGGACAGTATTCGGGCGCGCAGCAGTGAGTTAGCTCAGGGACTTTCGCGGTAAGCTGCCTTCATTCTCATGCCGATCCGCAGCTGAAGAAGTCCTTTCTTGTATTTATGATTTTCTGTCTATTCTGATTCAGACAGTAGGACAGTGTTTTGTACATTTTTTTGTGTATACTCTACCGGTTGCCCGTAGCTATTGACACCGGGTTCTGGCACACACACCGTATGGATATTCATTTTGGGGTCTATTTTGCTATGTCAGTACTTTATAGTTCTGCTGGTTTTCTTCATTTACTGGAAGTCTTTAGTATGTTGGTTTCGGGCCAAACTAAAATAGGTACTTAAATCATAATTCCGCACTTGGCTAGCCTAACTATGGTGTTAGGCGCCATCATGACCTATTTATGAAAAAAAAATGGGTCGTGACATAATCCGTCAAACCTCCAAAAAACTCATCTAAACGATCCCGAATCGTCAAAATACGATATGATTCACTACATAGTAGAGAGTTCTTCTTAAATGATCGTTTCTGATGATTCTACCAAATTTCAGGTCATTCGGAGATCGTGAACTTCATGATCGCCAATACTAGACCAAATTCGAATAAATTATTTTTGGCTTAGTTAGGATTAAATTCATGTGATTTGCATTCTCCATATATATCATATCAAGTAAATCACATGTTTCAGATTTAACACAAATATAGCCAACATATAAAGAATAATTTTTCATATTTATAACAAATTCAATTTAATAAACTGCTTGAAAACCCATCTAAATGACCTCAAAATGCGAAAAAATAACATGATTCACAGCATAGCAGTGAGTTTTTCTCACTAGATCATTTTCGATGAACCCACCAAGTTTCAGGTCAATCGGAGTTCATCAAATTCATGACCATCAGCCTGTAACCAAACTCGGAGAATAACCGTTTTAAGTAGTTTCATGAATTAAAATAAATATGATATTGATTTCCATTCTCCTTATAATTACACTATGAGCTCAAGGCATATATTATGTTCTTCCTATTTCTAGGATATATAATATCTCCTTTTGCAATAAATTATCCTTTTATTAAATACATAAGAACCTGAGATATTATATTTTCTCTCGTTCGGTGAAAACCCTAATATCTCTTCTCATGGGTAGAGTTAGTTTCACTAGTACCCAAAGATAAAACTCTTTTTCTGGTTAATAACATCCACCATAAATGTAGATTTCTCAAGGATAATTTTCACATGGTATATTAAACATATTTCAATGACTCAAATAAATAGACCATATTATGGATCCTACTTATTAATCATAATGCTCAATCCATGAATAGATATAATTTCACATGTACAAATTTACTAATTTTTCATGAGTTAAAATAAACGAATCACTTTAGTGGTAACTATTTATTACTCATAAAATTCTCAATTTATAAGTGAATATATACTTAGTATGGTAGACCATAGCTTAAAATCCATACCAACAATGTAAAACGCATACAAAATACCGTCATATTTCACTTACCTTCAATCAGAGAACAAAATTCTTCATCGAAAATCCAAACTAGTAATCACGTAGGGCATGAAAATATAAACTTAAATTTGAAATTTTTATTATGCACAAATATTCCAAATGCTCCAATCATTAGTCAGGATGTCAAATAGAGAATTTTACTTTCTTACAAAATAATTATATCATTATACAATATCAATTACACCTTGTAAGACCTAATTAAAGCTGTCTAACGGGTGGGCCGGGCCGGGCCGGGCCCTTTTTTTTTTACCCATCCGGGTCTGGGCCGGTTACGGGTTATTTTTTAAGGGGTTTCGCGGGTTCGGATTAATCCGGGTTAAAATTGAACCATAAGGGTTACGGGTTGAGGGGGCCGGGCCGGGCCAGGTTTATTCTATTTTTAATTTTTTTTTGAAATTTTGTATAATTATTGTAAGTTATATTAATACTTTGTGTTAATTTAAAGAATATAAGTAAGATGGAAAAAAAATTGCACTTATTGCATGTGCTACTTTTATTTCTTAATTTAAAGTTTCAAACTTACAAGATGAAAGGTTTACATTTTTTTCAACAAGTAAAGTAGTAATTTCAAATGTTTTGCATCGCCTTAGTAAGTTCATCATAATCAATATAAACCGATTGACCTTCTTCTGGAGTGTTAAACTCGGATGGGTTTCCATGTGTTAATATATCTCCAAGTTCCTCGTCTTCCGGGCTATCAACATCTTCCTTTCCTTGATTTCTTCGTTCCGATCTAATCCAATCTCTGAAACATACTAAAACTTCCAAAGCATTGCTTCCCAATGAGTGGCGGGTATCTCCAAGTTGTTGTCTTGCTTGGCTAAATGCACTCTCCGATGCAACAGTAGAAATTGGCACATTCAGCACGTCCCGAGCCATAGCGAAAAGAATAGGAAATTGCTTTTCATTTTCATGCTACCATCCCAACGGTGAAAATTCTTTTGTGCGAGGCTCCTTTTGCTTCTGCAAGTAGAATTGAAGTTCATCAATATTCCTGCTACTGGTTTGAGTGTTAGAAAATGTAAAAAAATATTAAAACTATCAAGGCCTTTTTCATCATCCACGGTAGCAGAAGTGCTACATTGTGTAATGGGATTAACATTGCCTATAGCACGATCAGCTTCATCACATTCATTTGCATAATAATTATATAGTTGTTGTAAATATTCATTTAGCTTGTTCATAGAGACATATAAAGTTGGGGTTTCAGTTTCTCCAATCTTCATATAAGTATATAAAGCATTCATTAATTGGTGACAATCAGACATTTTAATAGAAGGATTTAAAACTGCACCAATTAAGTAAATCGGAGGAATTGGAAAGAAATATTTTTTGAATTTTGCTTGCATTTTTTCAACAACATCCTTATATTTTTCTTTCTTCTTAAATTCAGATAGTAGAAAAGAAATTTCAGCTATATGTACTAAAGCCATAGTAACAGTGGGGTAATATGCTCCAGAAAACTCAACAGTAGCTGTATAAAATTTATGTAAAAATTTAACAACATCATTAATGACCTCCCAAGTATCACTTGTTAACATACGCCTTGGATCAGTACAATGTGCATTAGCAACTTCAGTTATTGGGAATCTATATTTGTAGCAACATTTTAAAAATATATATGTATAATTCCATCTAGTAACAATTTCGTCTGGCATGAATCTAGGTTTAAGGTTATACTGGATACACTTAGTCTTAAATTCTTTTATTCTAGATTGTCTATTATTTCCTTGAATAACACCAACTGCTCTTCTAACATGAGTAATCTCAACTGAAAATAAATCAAGGCCACTTTTAACAATTAAATTATAAACATGACATGCACACCTAACATGAAAAATATCATCAAGAGGTGGTTGCAAATGCATTTTTAAAATTGAAATTGCAGCATTATTGTTAGATGCATTATCAAAAGACATACACAATACTTTTTTGTTTAGATTATAAAATTCAACAACTTCAACAATAGTACTACTTATAAACGCAGCAGTATGACTCTGATCTTCATCATATTTAAAAGCGATAATACGTTTTTGCATACAAGTACTATCATCTATCCAATGGCATGTAATAGTCAAATAATCACGTCCATTAACAGCATGGCCAATATCAGAAGTTAGACAAACTCTAGAAGGAAGGTGGCTAAACAAATAACGTATGTATGTTTGATATTGTCCATGAAGTTTAAAGATATCAGCTCGACAAGTACTTCTAGGGATACCTTTAAATAAAGGATTGTAAATCCTTTGAATATACATAATAAGATATGATGAAGAAGCAAAAGAAAAAGGTAGACAACCCAAAGCAATCATTTTTGCTAACTCCTCACGATCCCTCATTTTATCATATTTTAGTAGACCTCCAGTAGTAGGGTTAATAGTTGTTTGATTTGTATCCCCATCAGTGCCCCATTCTATGGGATGGTCAATTCTCATATGTCTACTAAGCGTCCCAGTCCCACCTAAATTTCCTCCAGTCAAATGTTTAAAAGTATCGTTACAAATTTTGCATCTAACTCTATCAGTACCTTCTATTATTTCAAAAAAATTTCAAACCTTACTTCTTTTTCTATGAGTAGAAGTCGGAGCCACAGGTGGTCTACCAGGAGTGGTGCCACGACCACCACCCCTTGTAGTACTGGCAACTCCAACTCCAATACTACCAACTCCAGCACTAGTAGGTGTAGGTGGTATCTCATCTTCTATTCCTATTTCATTATCTTCTATTCCAAAATCTTCTTGTAATTGTTCATAATCTATATCTACATTATCATTAGGCGATGATTCAGAAATATGTGTAAATGATACTGGGTTATTACTATTACTACCAGAAGCTGAAGGACTACCTCTTTTTTTATTTCCACCACTACCAGTAACTCTTTTACACGCTCTTTTAGCAGCATTAAACATATTGTAAAAATTAAAGTATAAGCTAAAATTAAATATGCAATTAAAATATTAAATAACAGAAAGAGTTGGAGGGAGTGCACTGAATTTGATAATAAATTGAGCAATTGATTACGCAATTCCGGTGTTACCACGAACAATCGTCAAGCAAATATTTCAATTTTGAACTTCAAACTTCAAATTCCGAATGACAAATTCCGATAAATTAAATTCAAGAAAAGAGAGCCAAATAAAAATTATAAAATTAGAAGATGAAATATTGCAAATTGAAGGATGAGAAAAATTGAGAATTTGAGAATTGAGATTGAGATATGAAATTTGAGTGAAGAAATGAAGAAGGGGGGTGGGGGGGGGGAGTATTTATAGATTTTAAAAAGTTTAATTTTGTAAAGTGTTAAAAGAAAATGGCCATTTCTTTAAAGGATCCGTTGGCCATCCTTGGCTGAAAAGCTGCTCCCAACGGATAAAAGTGGGCCCCACATCTGCAAAATTAAAAAAAACCAAAAAAAAAGAAATTAGCCGTTAACTCGGTCCGGGTTAACCGGTTTGGGCACTGTTCATGCCTGCCCGGTTAACTGGATCCCAGATTTGAACCGCACGTTTTCGGCCTAGCTACCCAGTCCTCCCGGCTCCCTTTGAATCGGGCCGGTCCGGTGCCGGTTTTTACCGGTCTGGGCCGGTCCGGTTCCAGTCTAAACCGGCCCATTTGACACCTATAGACCTAATCAATAAAATCCTACACCTCTATTATGCTAATAGCCAATGTGTAAGCCTATTATATGACTAGTATTTAATCATGAGGACCATGGGGAGTCACCCCCACAACCATTGAACTAAAAAGGAATTAAAATTATTAAGAAATAATTTCTAGAAAATAGAAAAACGTCCAAAACACAGTCCAAACGTGTCACGACCCGAATTTATCCCACCATCGTGACAAGTTGGTATCAGGGCACGGAATGTACTTTCATGCATAATTAGTCACAACATAGCACGGAATGACCCTTCATGCAATTATTATCAGAAATAGCACGGAATGACCCTTCGTGCAATATCACTCTTCCTCACCCAAACAGCAGTCACAACCAAACGGGCAAGAAGAATAAATAAATAA
>MU714812.1:37817-49875 GCA_026770625.1 Nicotiana glauca
GTACTGAAGGAAAATTCTTCGACCTCAACTGCCGAACCTGCCGGTCTAGAATAGCTACCGGCTCCTCCTCATAAGATAAATCCTTGCCCAACTGGACAGTGCTGAAGTCTAATACATGTTTAGGATCGCCGTGATACCTCCGAAGCATAGATTCATGGAAAATTGGGTGCACGACTATTAAGCTAGGTGGCAATGCAAGTCTATAAGCCACCTCTCCCACTCGATCAAGTATCTCAAACGGACCAATGTACCTAGGGCTAAGCTTGCCCTTCTACCCAAATCTCATCACGCCCTTCATAAGCGATACACGGAGCAACACTCGCTCTCCAACCATGAAATACACGTCTCAAACCTTGCGATCCGCATAACTCTTTTGCCACGACTAAGCCGAACGAGGTCTGTCGTGAATGATCTTGACCTTATCCAAGGCCTCCTGGACTAAATATGTACCCAACAAACGAGCCTCTCCCGGCTCAAACCATTCGACTGGGGACCGACATCGCCTACCATACAACGCCTCATAAGGAGCCATCTGAATGCTGGATTGGTAGCTGTTGTTGTAGGCGAACTCTGTTAAAGGCAAAAATTGGTCCCACGAGCCTCTAAAATCAATAACACAGGCTCGGAGCATATCCTCTAATATCTGAATAGTCCTCTCGGACTGACCATCTGTCTGAGGATGGAATGCTGTACTCAACTGAACCTGGGTGCCTAACTCCAGCTGGACTGCTCTCTAAAAGCGCGAGGTAAACTGCATACCCCGATTCGAAATGATAGACGTCGGCACACCATGAAGGCGAATAATCTCTCGGATATAGATCTCAGCTAATCTCTCTGATGAATAGGTGGTGGCAACAGGAATGAAATGTGCTGACTTGGTCAGCCTATCAACAATGACCCAAATAGCATCAAACTTCTTCCGGGTCACCGGAAGTCCAGTAACGAAGTCCATGGTAATCCGCTCCCACTTCCACTCGGGAAGCTCAATCCTCTGAAACACACCACCAGGCCTCTGATGCTCATACTTGACCTGCTGACAATTCAAACACCGAGCCACATATGCAACAATGTCCTTCTTCATCCTACGCCACCAGAAATGCTATCGCAAGTCTTGATACATCTTCGCGGCGCCCGGGTGAATAGAATACCGAGAACTATGGGCCTCCGCTAAGATCAACTCTCAAATACCATCGATATTTGGCACACATACTCGCACCTGCAACCTTAGAACTCCATCCGCATCTAAAGTTACCTTTGTGGCACCTACACGCTGCACAGTGTCTCTCAGGACACACAAATAAGGATCATCAAACTGCCGATCACGGATACGCTCCAATAATGAAGAACGAGCGACCGTGCAGGCTAACACCCTGCTAGGCTCAGAAATGTCCAACCTCACAAGTCGATTGGCCAAAGCCTGAACATCTAAAGCCAGCGGTCTCTAACTGACCGAGATATAAGCGAGGCTACCCATGCTGGCAGACTTTTTACTCAATGCATCGGCCACCACGTTGGCCTTACCTGGGTAATATATTATAGTAACATCATAGTCTTTCAACAACTCTAGACATCTCCTCTTCTGCACATTCAACTCATTCTGCTTGAACAAGTACTGAAGGCTCTTGTGATCTGTGTATACCTCACACGCCATACCATATAGGTAATGCCTCAAAAATTTTAAAGCATGAACAACCGCTACCAACTCTAGGTCATGAACTGGATAATTCTTCTCATGGATTTTCAACTGTCTCGAGGCATAAGAAATAACTTTGCCATCCTGCATCAATACTGCTCCAAGCCCAGTACGGGAAGCATCATAATAGACTGTGTAAGGCCCTGAACCTGTGGGCAAAACCAACACCGGTGCCGTAGTCAGAGTTGTCTTGAGCTTCTGAAAGCTCGCCTCACACTCATCTGACCACCTGAACTTGGCACCTTTCTGAGTCAACCTAGTCATCGGGTCTGGTAGTAACCTGCTAACCCCAAGAAACTCCAAATCTCGGTCACGGAAGCTGGTCGAGGACAATTCTTGACTGCCTCAATCTTCTTTGGGTCCACCTGAATACACTCTACGGATACAATATGACCCAGAAATGCAACCGAACTCAACCAGAACTCGCACTTTGAGAATTTGGCATATAACTGGTTATCCTTCAGAGTCTGAAGAACCACTCTAAGGTGTTGCTCATGCTCCTCCTGACTGCGGGAGTACACAAGGATATCATCAATAAAAACTATTACGAACAAGTCCAAATAAGGCCTGAACACTCGGTTCATCAACTCCATAAATGCTCCTGGGGCATTGGTCAGCTCAAACGACATGACCAAAAACTCATAATGCCCGTACCGAGTGCGAAATGCTGTCTTAGGGACATCAGACGCCCTAATCCTCAACTGGTGATAACCCGATCTCAAATCTATCCTTGAAAATACCTTCGCACCCTGCAACTGATCGAACAAATCATCAATCCTCGGCAGTGGGTACTTGTTCTTTATTGTCACCTTCTTCAGCTTCCGGTAACCAATACACATCCTCATCGATCCATCCTTTTTCTTCACAAATAGAACCGACACACCCTAGGGAGAAACACTAGGCCTGATGAAGCCTTTCTCAAGCAATTCATGCAACTGGTCTTTTAGCTCCTTCAGCTCTGGCGGAGCCGTACGATACGGCGGGATAGAAATGGGCTGCGTACCTGGAGCCAGATCAATACAAAAATCAATATCCCTGTCGGGCGGCATACCCGGCAGGTCTGAAGGAAAAACCTCTGGGAACTCCTGAACAATACGAACCAAATCAATAGAAGGAACCTCCGTACTGGAATCACGAACATATGCCAAATAAGCTAAGCACCCGCTCTCGACCATGCGTCGAGCCTTAACATAAGAAATAACACTGCGGGTGGCATGTCCTGGGGTTCCTCTCCACTCCAATCGAGGCAAGTCCGGTAAAGCCAAGGTCACGATCTTGGCATGACAATCCAAGATCGCATGATACGGGGACAACCTGTCCATCCCCAATATGACATCAAAATCAACCATGTCTAGAAGCAATAGATCAACACGGGTCTCAAGACCCTCGAATATTACTACGCAAGAACGGTGAACCCTATCGACCATAATAGAATCACCCACTTGCGTGGACGCATATACAGAAACACCCAAGGCATCACTAGGCATAGCCAAGTGGGGAGCAAAATAAGACGACACATATGAATACGTGGACCCAGGGTCAAATAGCACTGAAGCATCCCTGTCACAGACGAGAATAGTACCTGTAATAACAGTATTAGATGACTCAGCCCCTGGCCTGGCTGGAAAAGCATAAAATCGGAGCTGGGCCCCACCTTCCTGAACTGCATCTCTAGGATGATCAACCACTGGCTATCCTCTACCTCTGTCGGTCCGAGCTCCACCTCTACGGTCCCTACCTCCACCTCTATGATCCCTACCTCCGCCTCTGGCTGGCTGGGCGGGCTGTGGATCACCTGCTGCCTGTATCATGGGGCGAGGACCCTGCTGCTGGGAGCTGCCCGATGCTTGAGGGCAAAACCTGACAATGTGACCGGGGTCACCACAACCATAACATGATCTCGGCTGCTGAGACTGCTGACCCTGTCGACCAGAGTGTCCTCCCCTGAAGCTCTGAAGTGGGGATGCACTGATAGCCTCCTGATCTGAGAAATGGTGCTGAGAACCACCGCTGCCTGAAGTACCATGAGAAACCTGGAGCGCAGACTGAAAGGGCCTCGATGCCTGATCCCTACCATAGGAATCCCTACCTCCAGATGAAGTACCACTGAATCTACCAGAATGACGAGGCCTCTTGTCCGATGCATGACCACCTCCCCGAGTAAGGGCCATCTCAACTCTGCGGGCTGCGTTAGTCACCTCCTGGAAGGAAATGTCACTACCAACTCCCATGGCCATCTGAAGACGGATCAGCTGAATCAATCCATCAATGAACCTCCGGACCCTTTCCCGCTCTGAAGGGAGTATCACAACTGCATGGTGTGCCATGAAATGAGAGTTATGTGAGGAAAAGTACGAAGGGTGATGCCGTGCATTTTTATATGATTGTTTGGGTGAGAATGAGAGTAAAAGCACGAAGGTTGATGCCGTGCAACTATTGAATTTCTTATTCTGTGATATTTATTGTTGTGCCCTATTTATTAATTACACTCATAAACTGTATATTCAATTGGACTCCCCACAGTATGTTCCCTCCCTCTTATTTGTTTAGCTTCAGTATTACTTGTCACGACCCAGATTTATCCCACCATCAGGCATCGTGATGACGCCTACTAACAGAGCTAGGCCAGCCAAACATTATACATTCTCTATCAACATCACCAATAAAATATACTGTCAACAATTAGTAAATGCGGAAGACTTTTAAGTTTAATAAGATAATATAAAAATGCGGAATTTCAAAAAAAAACACATCACTACCCCAAAACCTGGTGTCACTAGCTCACGAACTGCTAATAGTACTACAAATAACTGTCCGAAAGAAATGTAAAACTGTTTGTCTCGAATACATGAGATAACAGACTGAAAGTAAAGGTAGAGGAGACAACGAGTCCTGCGAACGCCTGAAAGGCTACCTCGGTGTCTCGCTGGTCGAAGTACCAACACTCGCACTACTGCTACTGTTGCTGTCCGAAACCTGTATCTGCGCAAAAAAAGCGCAGAGTGTAGAATCAGCACAACCGACCCCATGTGCTGGTAAGTGCATGGCCTATCCCGGCAAAGTAGTGACAAGGCTAGGACCAAACACTCTCATAAACCTGTGCAGTTCCAAATATATATATGCACAACAAAAGGAAACGAAGTACCGAACTGAACAGTAAGAAGGGAGGGAAACATACTATGGGGAGCACAAGCTGAATATAAAAGCTATCAGTGTAATTAAGAAACAGGGAACAACAATAACTATCAAAAAATAAGAAATTAAACAGTTGCACGGCATCAACCTTCGTGCTTTTACTCTCATCCTCACCCAAAGAAATCAACAGATTGCACGGCATCACCCTTCGTGCTTTCCCTCGCATAACTCTCTTATCATGGCACGGAATGACCCTTCGTGCAAATATAATCAACAATGGCACGGAATGTTCCTTCGTGCATAAATAGTTAAAACATGGCACAGAATGACCCTTCGTGCAAATATAATTAAAAATGGCACGGAATGACCCTTCGTGTATTATCACTCTTCCTCACCCAAACAGCAATCACAACCAAACGGGCGAGAGAAATGAACAATAATAAGAAATGTCCCGGCAAGTGAATAACACAATTAACAACTGAGTCCTGGCAAGGGAACAATATCAATAACTTTCACATCCCGGCAAGGGAAATATTTAATATATTCAACTATCCCGGCAAGGGATCATTCACAGCTCTTTTCAATACTTTCATCTCTTACTCAATAGTATTTATCATTCGAGCCAACACTCTAAAGTGTTAATATTTCATAATCATCCTCAAACTCTTCACATTCCTAGCAAATTATAATTTAGCTTAGGAGAGTTCCAAATTATCTCACAAACATGTACAAACAAAGACCAACGGTCATGCTAGACTCCGGTGTATAGACACTCGTCACCACGCCTATACACCGCACTCGATCATTTAGCAAATAGCAATTTATTATACTCTAAATCCTATTCCCTCGAGCTAGGATAGATCAAACACTTACCTCGAAGGTCTACGGCCAACTCAATCCTCAAGCAATGCCTTTCCCTTCGAATTTGGCTCCAATTCAATCGTATCTATACACAATTGATTTAATATCATCAATAATACTCAACAATCCAACCCAAATGCATAAATATAATATTTCTAACATTTTGCCCAAAATTTGCAAAACCGACCCCGGGCCCCCTTGGTCAACACCCGAGGTTCGAACCAAAATAAATTCACCCATACTCCCACGAGTGCAAATATATAATTTGTTCTTAAATTCGACCCCAAAACGAGGTCCAAATCGCTATTTCTTTGAAAACCCTAACTTCACCCAATTCTCTAATTTTCTACCTATTTTCTCATGTTTAGGCCTAAGAATTTGATTTATGTTGATGAAATAACGAGGAAACGATGTTAAGAAAACTTACCCGAAGAGTTATCGAGGAAAGGAAGCTTGGGACTCGTCAATGGAGGGTTTGAGAGAAGGATTCGTGAGAGAAAAGTGTGAAAATCCCGTAATAGCTACTATTTTCGGCTTTTTAAAATCACTGGGCAAAACTGCCCTTCGCGTTCGCGTACACAGTGTCGCGTTCGCGAAGGGTTGGACAGAATGGGCATCGCATTCTCGTGGACCAAGTCACGAAGGCGTAGAAGAAAAAATTGGGGGCTTCACAGTTGGCCTACGCGAACGTGTGAGGCCTTACGCGAACGCGTTGAAGAACCAGGCCAGGCTCCGCGAACGCGGGAGCCTTCACGCGAACGCGATGAAGAAATGTCTGTTGCAGATTTTCTGCAATTTTTCTAAGTTCAAAACGTCTCCGTTACCTATCTGAAACTCACCCGAGCCCTCGGGGCTCCAAATCAAATGTGTACACTAAATCAAAAACATCATACGAACTTGCTCGAGCGATCAAATTGATAACATAACATCAAATTCAACGAATTAAACCCCAAGTTCATCACTTTCCATTTCAAAGTTCATAAACCTTAACTTTAGCTATTTAGGTCCGAAACACGTCAAACGACGTCCGTTTTCAACCAAACTTTACAGGAAGCGCTTAACCAATATTTATGACCTGTACCGGGCGTCGGAACCAAACTACGAGCCCGATACCTATATTTTCTAACTCATTTTCATTTTCATTTTCATTTTTCCTTAATAATTTCACAAAACAATTTAACAGAAAAATTCTTTTACCGGGGTTCTGGACCTCAGATTTCGACTCCGGGCATATGCCCGAGTCCCATATTTTTCTACGGACCTTCTGGGACCGTCCAATCTCGGGTCCAGGTCCGTTTACTAAAAATGTTGACCAAAGTCAACTATATCAATATTAATATCATAATTTCTCAAATTTTTCACAGAATTCATATATTTTAACATAAAAGCTTTATGGCTACATGCCCGGACTGCGCACGCAAATCGAGGCAATAGAAAATGAGGTTTTTAAGGCCTCAGAAGCACGGAACAGATGAGGAAAACAGGTGATGACCCTTTGGGTCGTCGCAAAACGACCTCAAAAAGTCGAAAAACACCATGATGCACTGCTAAAGCAGTGAATTTTTCTCACCACGTCGTTTAAGATGGACTGATCACGCCCAACTATGCCTTATAAAAGGACAATACGGACGTTGCAGATATAACTCGAGTATTACGCCCAGGGTCGAATCCACAGAGAGTTAACCTATCAACCACTATATTCAAACCCACTAATTCTTCAGAACCAGTTTCCCAAATATTCGAATCTCATTTGAATGTTCTTTAACAACTACGCTTGTAAGTAACTAAATAGCTATAAACTAAACTAATAAGATTGTAAACAATAATGAGAGGACGCTAAGGCAATGATTTCCCCTATTGATGGAATCCCTTCTATTTATGCTCATACAAATTTACCAAAACATCTCTATCAATCATGAACGCTAATCTTACCGTAAATCTCTCCCGTGTAATCACAGTAATTTACTATTGCACTCTCCCGAGGTACACTAGCTTACTTTATTTAGCATGATTCACTTTAGATTACACCCAAGGCTTTGTTATCCCTAATCCCGCCTTTAAAACCGCAATTATAGATTCCTCTAATAATCTAGGAGTTGTGTTGATCAACAATAACCTAAATATGCACTCTTTTCCAAGTTATGCACACTAAATAGGCACAATTAATTGAGGATCCTGTCAATTAACTACAACAAACACGAAGTTGAACAAATAGAGATTAACTAGCAATTTGTATTCACATAAACAAGAAGTTCATCACCCAATAGATTCCATCAAAACCTTAGACAAGGAATTTAGCTACTCATGGCTATGGATAAATAAGCTAAGATTGAATTCATCATTAAAAATCAAAAGTAAAGAAGAAAGATTTTTGGAGTATTCTCTCACAATGGTTTTCCTTGCTAAGAAACCCTAAAAATTAATGCATGCCTCTTTTGGGCGAAGTCTAATGTTTTAAATAGGGTTTAGGTCTAAAAATCCCGTATTTGCACTTTGACCCCTGAACTTTTTGCGCCTGCCGCGGTTCTGCCGCAGTCGCGGTAGAACCGCGGCCAATCACCCTCTCTGAACTTCTAAAATTCTGAAGCTGCCTTCCACCGCGGTTCTACCGCGGTCGCGGTAGAACCACGGCCAAACTTCTTTTCTAAATCCTGAGGGCTAGCAGGGCGTAACTTCATTGGGAATTTACACATTTGGCCTCTTTTCTCCAATTTCTTTGACTCCAAAACTGCTCCTTAGCCTTCCTTATACATATATCACCTGCAAACCATGAAAAACACTAATAAGAGCATTTTGTTATCACTTTTAGCATTAAAACTACACAAGAAGGTGATTATTTAAGGTGTGATTATAGTCAAATTCACCTATTATCAACACCCCACACTTAAACCTTTGCTCGTCCTCGAGCAAACTAAACCACACTTCTAGGCCTAACTGTTCAATGCGTTGCCCAATTTATGTCACACCTACTATTATCAATGATCAACCTAAGCAGTGCACAATCATGTTTCAAATGCAGACTCTCATGCCAAGACACACTTGTGCTCACTCTAATTACTCTCATATAAGTGAAGACTCACTTTTTCTTCCTGAGTCACATGCCCTCACAGGAAAAAAATCTGAGAAAAGTCCCACACACATAAAATTCAACAACAAGGAGCCATATATAGAAAGAATTCACTCACTCTCAGCAAAGAGCATTCACATGCCAAACAGACACACCATAAGCTTGCCCCTAGTATAATACTCTACTAATCGAGCCATTCAGTTAAAGATCAAGAGGTCTTTATAAGTTGTAATGCAGGCTAAGGGACGAGTAGGATATATTTGGATATAGTGACTAACCTCCCTAAGCACTTTTAATACACACTTCCTTTTATTTTACCTTTATGCTCAACCTAATCATTATTCCACATTTTATTTCACTTGTAACCCCCTTTAGGTACAACTGGCTTCTTTTTTGTTTTTTTTAAGAGATTTATTGTACAATGCCAGTTCACCAATCAAACCTTCATTCTTGATTCCCTTTTTTCACTAACTCCCTACTACCCCACACTTTGACTTTTGTATATTCTTTAGTGATTCAAGTGCTTCTAGGAAGTAAAGGTTCAAACAATTAGCTTATTCAAACCCAGCGATTTAGATCATTATAGGGTTATCAAAGAACATGCTTCAGGCTCAAAGGGGTTAACTATGGTAATATGCACAGGTGGATTCTCAAGTATAAAGGGTTGCACAAAGAAATGCCTCAATCATCTCTAAAACCAAACGACTTCTATTTCGCTTTGCAAACACACAGGGCAAGTTCTAGGTATCATATGCAAGCATAGGATGCAAGTAACAACTCACACACACTTAGCATGTAACTCATTCCAAATCAGCTCATCAACACAATCGTACGAGTGTTAAAGCAAGACAAGATGTGCAAAATTAAGGCATATATTATGAGTCCACAAACAAGCTTAGACGTCACACTCTCAAGTTCTTTTTAGTTATTTGCAAGTGTGCACATTTGGGGTTACATTCTAACCTTCACCCACCTAATCCTAAAACTACAAAAAGAAAAATCCACCTAACTCGGTTCAAGAAAAACCCTTGGAAGGAGGTACTACACTACCTAAAAGAGAAAAGAAAATAAAAAGAAAATCTACATGGACTACTTCCCTCAAGAGTACTGTCCAAATAGTCCGTCATTATGAAGAGTCCTCTAACTTTGTTTTTTTTTTACTTAGTTCCAACTTTGACCCTCAAGAGACCCGTCGACAAGTGTCCGTCGTTGGGCCAAGTCAGCTAATCCTAATATAGAGCTAATCAAATATATACAATACTAACGCTACACTACATTACAGCTATATATAATACAACATACAAACAGAGCAAGTCTCCCACCCCACACTTAAAATCATGGCATGTCCCCATGTCATATAAATAAAGTAAAGAGCAGAAGGGTTAGAAGACTTCCCTGAGACTCAGTTAGAGTCGGAGATAGTGCTGGGGTCGACATGGCAGGCTCTCACCAATGCACGGAACCAGGCCATGAACCGGATCTCAGTCCTGGACTGCCTCTGAGATATGGCATCCATCCTCGTGTGTAAACCATCCACTGAGGTGCGGAGATCCGCAACCTCTTCTTCAATGGACCGCAGCATAGGCCTGGTGGACTCTGATCTGGATATGCCAGTCCCAAAATGAGTGTATCTAGATGGTCCGGCACTGTCAGTGGACCTCCTGGATAGAGCAAGAGGGACCAGTTCATCATCCTCGTCATCTATCTCAATTGTGGTCCTTATTCCCCGGCCCACTCTGATGGAAGAAGCTTTGAATGCTGCTTTGGGTGGCGAATCTCCATCGGTAGGATTGGTGGGTGTGTTTCTCATCAAGCACATTATGGTCACTAATGAAGGGTAATAGAATCCCTTTGTCAGCAGCGGTCCCTGTATGACCATTTCATCACCAATTATCCGGGCCGCATCAAAATCCTTTCTTGTCACAAAGCACCAAGTCAACAGTGCCCGATTGAAGTTCACGTCCGTTGTATTGCTTGATGGTAGGAACTTGCTGCAGATAATAGTCAACCAATACTTGGCCAAGTGGGTGAAAGAGTTAGAGTTGAGGGTTATTTGGTCACGTATCCAAATGGGTCTCCCCCTGTGCAAAGTACATCCGTCATGACCTCCCATGTCACCCCTGGCCTGTCATGGTAATAGTCGACGTCACTGGTGAACGGAGGCAGCCGCAACACCTGGCGAATTGTTGGAACTGTAGCACTGACCACCGTACCCCGAATAAACACCTCCCTACCGAAGTGCAATGGGCAGTTGGCATAAAATTCTCGAACCAGCATCTTATTAACTAGTGCTGGGTCGTTAAATAGGAATTCCATTTCCCACCTCCGTATTTCTTCATACATCTCCACCTTTTCGGCTCGGAGGGCTACCCGATCAATCGGGATCTCGTGAAGGAAGGTCTTTGTAGCCTTGGCATTGAAGTCGTCCTCCGCCAGTTCTGATTGGAACCTGGACTCATCATAAGTAGGTCGCTGGGATGGACCGCCAGATCGCCTGTGTCTTTTAGGAGCCATGTGACCTGCACGGAATCGACAGAAACATCAAATGTGCCTTAACTAGTGCCAATCGGATGGGTACTCAGACTTCACCACCCGATGGCACCAAAAACATTCCCTCAATTCATTCATAATAACCTCCACAATAGCCCCTCAATTGTTTTTTACCGCTTCCGGCATAATACACCCCACACTTACTCCTTTCAATGTTACACATGAAATAAAACACCACCATATATCAACTATAACCATATCACCAAGAAACTACACATCATCAACCATCAATTACAACACCTCAACTATGAATTACAACACCCCAAACCTAGGTTGGGCATAAAACACCCTAAAAATATACAACACAATACCAAAATTTCGGCTATCACATGACCCAATACCATACTACACCACAAAAATATAGTTTAGGCCTCCAAGCCACCAACACCACTTCACAATTATAGAATAATGGAGACCCAAGCAATTTAGCACTAAATAAACCCACAAACACAAATACAACAATATAAAGCATAAAAGAAAGCAAAAATTAAAACTTTACACTAATTCTAACCTGGGTTTACTAAACTAACAATAATTAAACTACACTACTTAAAGAAGAAATAGAAGAGGGAAAAGAAAAACTTACGTGAATGAAGGAAGTTGAGGGTGGGTTGTGTTGATGGAGCTTGGAGAAGAAGATGGATGAAGGAGAAGAGAGAAATGGAGAGATTCGTAGAGAGAGGAAGAGAAGAAGAAGAGAAAATATAGAGAGAAGGAGGAGTGTCGGTTGGGTTGATGGGAAAAAGGGGGGG
>MU714818.1:0-68638 GCA_026770625.1 Nicotiana glauca
ATAACATTTCCTGCCCCTGTTTCAAATCAAAGAAAATTCTGTCAGTTTAAAGTGTGGTGGTTGGTTGTGATGCTCATACTGGGGATGATTTTCCTTTTCTTTTTTCCATGCTCTACGTTGTACGGCCATCTTGAAACCTGGCCGATAACTTCCGCCCTTTTTTGACTACTCCTTATTCACAAACCTCTCACCATTGTTTTCCACTTTTATCCTCTTATCTGACCCAATATATTTTCCATGGCAGCTGATCCCACTTGAAGATCTTGCATGTTTTACTAATGAACCACTTTCTTCGTCATCCGTGTCACTGAAATACCTTTTCTCCGTTCAGACCCAATATCTTCTTTTTGTGGCATTGCTCGTGAACTGGCATTTCCCCGACCTTTGAGTCTCATGCGAATTTCCAAATTACGTCCATCACTCTCCGCGTTGTTCTTTCTTAATTTGTCCACTGGCCTTGGCCTTAAGGTCTATAACCTTCGATTTCTGCTGGGATATCCTTCTTGACACTGGTCTACCCTTTTGTCAACCTCATCATAGAATATACCTTTGATTCATTCACCCTGGCCCTCCTCTTGTTGCACTGTCCATGAATGGACCGATCCTGTGTATTTGCACGAATCTCAAAGCATGTTGACTATTACCAGCTCAGTGCGCTTTTGTTGTCCTTTTCTGACTTATACCACTTTGATGTACTAGTCAGATCTCGTCTTGCATAAATGGAAAGCTGATGGTAAATTTGAAAGTCATTTCCGCTTGTTCTGACCAAACAGACTCAGGAAGAGGACATGGACAAGATAAAAGAACAGAATAAAAGACAATGAAAAAGATGACTCCTAATAAGAAAACTATGAAGTAGAAACCTATCAGACGTGGATACCAACTCTAATGGTCATGACATGCACATGTGGCCTATCCTCCGTCGTTAATCGCCTTTCACAATTACCGTCTGGTGATTTCCCATATGATTCTCAATCCTTATTTGACTTGTAACGCCCGAAGGGTTTTCACTAGCAAGCCTCTCTCATTTTTGTTTTTCTCTCAACTTACAATCGCCTAATGTAGCCTGTGAAGGTTTCCACTGATAAGACTCTCTCATTTTATGATTTCTCACAGCTTTCATCGTCTTATGGTGCCTGTGAAGGTTTTCACCGGTAAAACTCTCTCATTTTCCGTATCTTTCTGCTGGGGATTGGGGTGTTACCGATAAGTCTCTCTCATTTTATTTCTTTTCTGCTGGGGGACCGGAGTGTTATTCTCGACTTCCATTTGCCTGACTTGGCATCTTTTGAAGACTGATCGGAAGGTCTTTCTTTGGACCGTAATGTGGGATTTTGGTAGGGCTAGAAAGAAAGGGTATTAAAGGCTCAAACAAATCAACCTGGGTTCAAAATTACAACCTTCGAAACTAGATTTCTTTACAACAAACATAACTTCTGCCCCAGTTTCTTGCTTGGGGATTTATGATTTTTTGTTACACTATCACCGAGCTGTGAAGCGCCTACGTATCCTCTTTGAGGAATCAGGTCAAACATAGCTCCCAATTCCTTGATGTTCTCCCTTTTCATTTATTTATCTTTTTCTTTTTCCCCTTTTTTTTCATCTCTCTTTTTCTCATTTTGTTGTTTTGTTGTTTTTGTTGTTTTCCCTTTTTTTCTTTTCCTTTTTTCTTTTCTTTTTTCTTTATCTTCCATGTTTGTATTTCTGACCTTTGCTACTGATTCGGAATGAGGGGTATGAAAGAAAACAAATAAGGCTCAAAGGGTTAACGAAGGATAAAGTGTTTAGATAGCAGAATAAAATACCTCCGTCATTCCAATCTTCAAAACATGCCAAGCACAAACAACGTGATTAAACAAACGTTTGCAACCTCTTCCGATTGTGCTAGACTTGATAGCTATATACACACGTTTGCTTTCTTCATCTGTTAAATACAAAGTACCCTTTGGGCAACACTTTCACTCCCACTATCATGAACGACCCCTGTCAATTCAGCAAACTTGCCTTTAGGGTTTCTTTATGTTCTATCTGCCCCAGTTCCACATGGTTCGGGCTTCAAATAAACTCAAACTGTTTTTATTTCCGTTAAGTGTCCCAATCATCTCCCCATGGTTTTATGATTAACTTTTGAGATTAGGCCTAAACCGTGCGCACATGTCATATCACTAGAATCGGCGTTTGAACAAAAGACAAAAAAGGATAAAAAAGGAACTATACAAAGAAGATGAATAGAGGTAACAAAAGACCAGAATTTGCATTAGACAATCGGTGAAGCGGTTCAAACAACAAAATAAGCAAAGCAGACCAGAGTACAACCCTGGAATAAACCTGAAACGAACCTGGACAACACTAAACAAACCACTACGACTAAACAAGCTAGACAAGAAATGAAAGGATGGGTTTGAGTCACAAGACAATATCGGAATCACAACCCTAAGAATAACCCGGACAACAGAAATGAAAATAAAATGAACCACTAAAACTCTACTCCGGCTGACCCAGGAATGGAGCGTCTTCCCAATTACCAAGCGCGGCATCTTAGCCACTGAGATTTGCATCAATATTGCCAAGACCACTATCTGCTTCGACATCTTCAGCTTTAGTCAATACATCCCCAAGAGGATTCACATGCTCTTTATTACCGTCGCCGATCACAATCACTCCTTCATGAATCATTCTTCCTATTTCCCTTTTCAAGGAACGACAACTCTTAATGCTATACCCTGGGACATTGGAGTGGTACGCACATCATGCAGTAGGATCAAAGCTTCTTGCACGTGGATCTGGAGTATATCCGGCGAGCGGCTTAATCAGGCCAGAATGCTTTAGCCTTTCAAACCGACTTGTATAAGATTCTCTGATAGGGGTGAGAGCCTTTTCTCATTTCAGTAACCTCTCGTTCCTAAATGACTGATTAGGCCTAAAACCTGACCCAGGGGGTTTCTGGTATGCTCGTGGGGGGTGGATAGGCATTTTGTGGAGCTGGGTACTTGGAAAGTGAAACATGTCTTTGGGAGTCCCGTGGAGAGAAGTAGCATTGGGGAGGGTCATATGGCGCACAAGGATATCCACGGGGACGATGTTGAGATTGAGGGCGTTTAGCAAGGACGACCACTGGACTCTGACATTGGTGGGGCTCTACAACATCTTTTCTTTTCATGGGAAGATCACCCCGGGCAACTTGTTCACTCCATCTGAGCCAGAATTTCCCAAAACCTTTTTTAGGTTTCTCTTCTATCTGAGATATGGAGGAGTGATTCGGGACAATGTCTGTATTATTATAAAAGTGTCGCACAAAATCCTGAGCCATGTCATCCCATGCATGCCACTTACTAATATCTTGACGATCATACCATTCCAAGGCTGCCCCAGTCAAGCTTTTACTGAAGTATGCCATTAGCAAATCGTCTTTCTCGCCAACATTCCTCATTTCCTTGCAATATTCCTTCAGATGGGCTATCGGATCTTCGTATTCCTTATTCAAGTTGAACTTTGGTACTTTAAACCTTGCGAGCAAGCGGGCGTCAGGGAGTGTACACAACTCTTGGTAAGACATGCTGCCTCGGTCTCCCGTCTCTTGCACGTTCTTTAAGGATTGTTCTATGTTCTTCAGCCTTTCAGTACTTGGAGGAAGAGTGATGGAGATACTAGGGTGATCAAGAGACGCCAAAGTTTGGGTAAGGACAGCATCTGAGAAACCAGGTGGTGGCGGTATGGGTGCCTTCCCAACCATCCAAGCCTGATACATGTCTGTCACATGCTGCCTCAACATTTTTACCTCTTCTACCAACCCGTTGTCCTGTTCAACCAGCTGTTTTCGGGCATCAGTACCAACCCACTCAGTTCTGTTGTTCTCTGCCATTGTCTTTTGCCTTTGTGTTGCAGGGAAGCGTTACTTTAGAAGCACAAACCAACCACCTTTCTAAGGATTGAAAAAGAACAAAATGGGAGCAACTTGTTAGCGTTAGGGCTTTTGACAGATAGGTAAATACACATTAAGGATGCAATGCACCTAGGCAGTTAACCCTTTCTATCATGCATTTGCTTCAGTTACGTGCGTCATTCTGGCTTCTTATAATTGTACCCCTTTTGAACGCTTCCCAATCCTTTATTTTCTTTGTTTTCTCATTTTCTCTTTTCTATTATTCCCTTTTTTCTTTTCTTTTTAATGATGGTGGTCGAATCTTATGTGGATTGCCTACGTATCATGTCCCCGCATGAATCAGACCGTGCATAGTTCTGACATAAATGCCAAATGACTAAATAAATAAAAAAATGGATTTTATTTTTTCTTTTTTTTTTTCAAATTTTTCGTAAAAGAAAAAATGTGTTCATTACGACACATTACAATATTAACAGACTCCGAAAGATTCTAACATCAAAACAGCAATACAGCCTAAAATAGACTAGCAGAAAATCATTATTGTTTTCTCAAAAATTTCATAAATTATCCGGTCTTGTCAATACGTCCTTTCAGCACTTCGAAGAAGATTTAAAGGCTGTGTTTGCTAACCGGTCAAAAAATCTTGAGAAATAACCAAAGACGGTTGTTCTCACAAAAACAGCCTTCCGGCGTCCTTTTGGGGACATTCGGCTATTTTAGACAAGAATGTCATAGCCTTACTTATGGAAAAATAGACATTTATTTACCCTAAAAAATTTCTTTTTTTTTTCTTTTAATAATTATTTTTTTCAAATAATTTTTCCAAATAGTTGAACCCGATATGAGTTGCCTACGTATCCCACATCCGGTAAGAATTAAACTTACGTAGTTCTGCCAATAAGACTACTTATTTCGGAAACAAGACTCTTTTTTATTGACAAATACACTTTTCGGAAGACAATACTCTTTTTGTATTTTCTTTTTCAACAAACTATTTGAAAATAAAACTCTTTAATTTTTTTTTATTTTTTATTTTTTATTTTTTTATTTTTCTCAAAAATTCGACAGAGTTTCGACACTATTTTGACATTGGTTATTTTTTAGCTCTCCACACCTCTATTTCTCTCTTTTTCAATTTTTCTCAATTTTTCGTTATTCCCTATTTCCAGAAGCCGGTCAGCATGCAAGTCTGAAGCAAATGAACGCGTAAAACAAACAGGATGTAGCAGGATGGTCTTTTTCATTTCAGGTTGCCTGTCCTAGACGGACCCAACCCCTGTGTTGAGTCCCCTAAGTCACATGCACATGATGCAGATAAGCGTTCCTACTAGGGATCCGGCATGAAGTCAAGTTATTCTAGGTTCAAAACCTAGGCATGTGTTCTAGACTGTGTACCCGAGCGGACAACTCGAGTCGAGGAAGGAGCTACTTTTCGGGAACCAAAAGGCCAGCCTGCTTAGCAACATTTCCGAGCCTCCTTCTTATTTCAAGGTATGACACTAACAGAATAGGGAGTCTCAACCAGTAAGCACATCCCCGGAGGTAAGAAGAGAAGGTTTCGGCACAGTTTATATATACACTTCAAATAATATCAAAGCGGTAAAAAGCATCATTTGCACATTTAAGCCCAATCATAAAGTAAAATCAGATAAATAAAGCCAAATACAATAATTATTCTAAGCTCGAATTCTTGAAACCCGAACGAAGTTCTGGGTTCAAAGTCCCCAGCAGAGTCGCCAGAGCTGTCACACCTCATTTTTTCGCTACTACACCCCTGAAATGAGTATAATAAAGGGAGTTTTTCCAATTAAAGGACAATCGAAACGGGATTTATAATTAAGATTCAGAGTCGCCACTTGGGAGTTTTATGGTGTCCCAAGTCACCGATTGAATCCCGAATCGAGGAAAAAATTGACTCTGTATTACAGTCCGCGAATCAGAATTCTGAGTAAGGAATTCTATTAACCCGGGAGAAGGTGTTAGGCATTCCCGAGTTCTGTGGTTCTAGCACAGTCGCTCAACTACTATATTTGGCTAAAATCTGATTTTAATACATGTTCAAACCTATGTGCATTTTTACCTTTTAACCGCTTTTTAATTGAATTTTAAGAAATTGAACGTCGTTTAAAATATGTTTTTGGATCACGTCACATGAAATGCACCCGGATCCTCGACACACTTTATTCAACGTTTTGGGATTTGGATTTTGATCGCATGAGATGCACACTCGAATTTAGGAAGGTAAAATTATTAAAGAACGCGCCTAAAGCGACTAACGTGTTATTAACTTTGCGGAAGGCCATGAAAATTCGCTAAATGGCACATCCCGAATTCTAAGTATTTTAATATAAACAATTATTGAGGGCCCCACAATTTGTGCATTCTATTTGGCGAGGCTCGTCTCATTTTATTAATTAAGGGCAAACCTAAAGCAACAATGATTTTCTATATTTTTTGTTTCTAGTAATGAAGAAAAACCCCTAATTGGTTAATATTATAAATTTCGGGCCTCGAGTTCAAGTCCGGATTCAAACAAAAAAGGGGGAACCTCTTAATTTGAACCCGCTACCTAACTCAGAGCCCAAACTTATATTATGCCAGATTACGAATTAAAACCTTTAAATTAAGCCCGAACTAATGAGCGAAATGGCTCCGTTCAGGAACAAGCACCACAAATGGGCCTTGATTCCAGCCGATAGAGAAAAGCTTATCCAGGCCCGGCGTAATTGAAGACAAAACAGGCCCAGGCAGGCTAAGAGGCCATAATCCACCATCGAATCCCTGCAACGGGTATCAGGAGATACGATTACAACTTAACAATCAGTCCATACTTATTGATCACTTAGAATTTAAAATCAAAAGGACCAAAGTGTTTTGAAACAACTACGTGTAGTTAATTTTTGATTCCTGGATTTTGAATTATGCAAAGCAGTATAAAATCCATTAACTAATAAGCTGTCATTATCAACTACACATGATTGGGACCTTCAGACTAAATCACTAAAATGTTTGTCTAGTTCACACCATGTAAATGCTGATTTCATAGACAAGGGCCTACATATTTCAAAGTCTATTTCAATTACGAATTCAAACTTCAACTACTTCAATAACACGAATTAAGTCAAGTTAAAACGGCTATGAACAATAGGATTCACATACTTATAAGGGTACCTCCAGTTAGTTTAATAGTCCACAAGAGAAATCCAAACAGTCTTGATACAGTCCACAAAATGAAACAGTCCAAATCTACTTGAAAACAATCCTAATTATACGAGCCTTGTGTTTTATTATTCATAATTAAAGTCCAGCTACATTAGCTCTTCGGATTCCAATCAGTACAGAGCTACATCAATACAGAACTATACACGGATTTGGAAAACTACATCAAACTCATGCTTCCATCATATTTCATTATCAACTGATGATGCTACATTGAATCAGGTTCAAAAATGTGTACCTGGAATACAATGGAAAGAGGAGAAACAGGAGTAATCAGCAACAACAATACAACAGCAGATGATCACAGGCAGTCCAGGAAAAGTTCAGGAGTCCAGAAGTGTTTAGAAAATCAAACAGAAGCAATAAATCTACCAAACACAGCACCAAATTGACCCACAATGAACCCAGCAACACTTAGAACTTCCAGCAACCAGTGACAACTTGAAAACCAACCAGTTATGGAAAAACCACTATGAGAGTTCACGATTTACTCAATAGAATAGTAACCTTTCTCTAAATTGAAAATACCTTGAAGCACTGAGAAAAGTTCTCTAAAACTGATTAAACACTCAAGAATTGATAACTCTCAAAAAACTCTCTCAACTCTTTTAACTAACCAAGAACCTAAGAAAACTGATTGTTTCTTTATCTAAAAGCTTCTGATATTCTTTCAAGTGTGACCTCTGAAACAGATTTCAAAAGCCAGCCCCTTATTCTGTCAAAACCCCCTTCTATTTATACCCAAAACTCGAGCTCTTCACAACCATTAGAACACTTAAACTATTCAGAAACCATTCTTGCCCATGATATTCCCTTACAACCCATTACTATGTGTCTAATCTCTTTTTTAATTCACTTGTCCCCCACTAACCTTTGTCTTTTCTTTATTTAAATTTCAAACAGGTATGGGCACCCATTTCTTAATCCATTTCCTTTAAAACCCCATGATGTCCCTGATTCCTAATCCATAATGTATTAATCAATGTATTACTTTAATGGTCACACTAGTACTTTACTGACAGCCCACTCAGCTAGACCATTTGTCCAATTTTTAAATCCCAAAATACCCCCCTGAAACCCCTGAAACTATTGTCCTACCTTAAACCCTTTAACCTGTATTACCCATTCAGCTATAACCAATTCAAGCCTGTCGATTAACCAAGCTGATTCCTAATTAATCACTTTTAGTTGTATCTGAACCAGAATCACGTTAGTACTAAACAGAACTCAACAGAACACTCAAGCTGAAGCTGAATCAAAATCACATTAATAATAAACATCACACTCAACCACAGTTTAAACTTTGACCTCAAATTGGATCACACAGCATTACAACAAAGATGAAGGATTCAGTGATTCAGGACAACAATCAGACTGGACTATTAAGGTCAAGTTTTTAAAACCATGATTGACATGGACTCAGGGAATAAACTAACACAATTCTAAATTAAACTAAAAAAGAACAAGTGAACACTGTAAATACACTAAATTCATATGCAACAAAATGATAGACAATGAATAGAAAAGAACCAAACATAACATAAATGAGACAATTCGAACCAATAGTAACAACAAACAACTACGAAAATAGCCACAGTTTATACAAGACTCACTGACACTGCCTAATTCAAATTGTTCAAATAAAACAAAGAAGAAACAAAATCCAAAGTAAACACAAAACATTCGATCCTAAAAAAAATAAGAAAGGGGTAGAAGATGAATTTACTGAACGAAACTACCATAAAGAAAAAGAAATGGAAACCTACCAGTTTAAAGCTGATGGTTCGAACCTTCAAAGACTTTTGGACTCGGGGCCAAGACGGACCCTAGTCGAGTGTTCTTGAATGAGAACATAAAACTAGGGTCAATTTGACCTCAAATCCTCAGACAGCATTTTGCCTTTCGTTTGAAAATTCTAGATTCGAAACTTTCAAGAAACATTCGAGGGTAAACAAACCTGGACCATAGAAGAGGGAGTCGAGGTGGTTGTGGGGTGTGATTTTGGGATTTATTGGGTAAACTAGGGTTCGACCAAGCTTCTTAGATTCAAGATTAGAGAAGCTTGGCCGTGATTCGAGGGAAACTAACCCAGGATTCGTAGAGAGGGGGTTATGATGGTCATGTGGTGTTGTTTTGGTGGCGTTTGGGATGGTTGCCGCCGGCTTAAAAGCGGTGGAGAGGGGTGGCGGCTAGGGTTTGGGAAGGGTCGTCTCTGAGAGGATGAGGATGAGAGAGACGAGGGGGTTTGGCTTGGGGGGATGGGTGTGGGGTATGTTTGGCTACTTATATACGGGGCTAGAGGTTGAATCCTGGCCGTTGGAACAATTAAGTTCAACGGCTTGGATCAACCTATTTAACGAAACGGGGTCGTTTGGGTAGGCTTGAGACCGGATGGGTCTTTGGTGGAAATGGGTCGGGGCATAGGGTCGATTGGCGGCCGTTGGATCAAATGAAATGAACGGCCTGGATCAACACGCCTGAAACGGCGTCGTTTCTTCGATGCTGGAGGCGGGCTGAACCGTTCGATCTAATGAGATCAACGGTTCAGATCAAGTGTACCACAACGACGTCGTTTGGGTGGTCGACGAGTTCAAACGATTTGGACCGGGTGGAAGAGTTTGGGCCTGGTTTTCTAATTCAAAATTGGCCCAGTTCGGTTTTCTTTTTATTTTCATTTTCCTTATTTCCTAATTAATAAAACTAAAATTTTAAATTAAATTATAAACCACATTAAAAATATTAATTAATTCCTAATAACAATTATCACACACAGTTAAATACCAATTAAAAATAAAATCACACATTTTGGACATTAAATGCTAAAAATGCAAAGTATATTATTTTTTGTAATTTTTTTATTTTTTAAAACAAACTTAATTTCTCCTAATTGTAGAATTATATCCTAAATACAAATGCAACATATTTTTGTATTTTTATTAATTTAAACAAATAAACATGCACACACAAACGCAAATAATTACTAAAAATATCACGAAAAATTCACAAAAATGCACACAATAAAACAAATAATTTTTTTTTGATTTCTTTGGGAGTAGTTCGTATAGGGCAAAAATTACGTGCTCACATCTGTTATGTCATTTGGGACGTGTGTGCAAAATTTCAGGTCATTCGGACGTGTTTTGGTTAGGTTTTTGATCGAAAGTGTATTTTGATGAAATTTGAAGTTTTTAGGCTTAAATCATTGATTAATTCGGGTTTCCGACATTGTTTTCGGTGGTTTAAGGATTGGTATAAGTTTGAATGATGTTATGGGACATGTCCGTAGGTTTGGTTGAGGTCCCGGGGGCCTCGGGTATGTTTCGGATGCTCAACGGAGCATTTTGGAGTTTTGAAAAATTGCAGAAAATCCTTCAGCAGTTGCAGACCAATTTTCTTCTTTGCGTTCGCGTCTCACCTATCGCGTTCGCGAAGCTCTGACCTTTCCCCCTCTTTGCGTTCGCGTCCCATAGTCCCGCGTTCGCGAAGTTTTATCATTTTCCTTCTTTGCATTCACATCATAGCCCTTGCGTTTGCATAGTGTAATTTGGAGCTAAAGACGGTGCCTAATTTTCCTCTTTGCGTTCGCGTATGACTCTTCGCGTTCGCGTACCTTTTCAAAGCCACCCTTCGCGTTCGCGTACAGTGCCACGTGTTCGTGAAGGTCAATTCTGGTCCATTATATTTTTTCTTCCGCGTTCGCGAAGCATAAATTGAGCAGCGTTCATTTTTCTTCTTCACGAACGCGAGACATCCTTCGCGTTCGCGATTCATTAAAAGTCTGCACAGATATAAACATTTCAAAACCGAGGGTTTGCCATTTTTATCAAAACACAAACTTGGGAGCTCGAATTTGGGAGAAATTTCGAAGGTTTTTTTAGGGAAACTACTGGATAACGATTCTCTACTCCCTTATGTTTAAAACCCACTAATCTAATCACAAATTCATCCTTAATTTCGGATTTTTGAATGAAAAATGGGGAAAACATTTTAGACCAAACTATTGAGTTTTGAGTGGGTGTTTGACCTCCGATTTGGGAGAATTTTATATGGTTAGACTCGTGAGAGTACGAAGGTTTTGAAAATGTAAAATATATCCGGTTCCGAGACGTTGGCCTGAAGGGCATTTTGGTTATTTTACCTAATTTCATGCCTTAGCTTTGAATTAAATAGTAGAATCAGTTGTTTGCGATGTTATTTACGATATGTAATTGAATTGAATAGATTTGGGCCATTTGGAGTCGATACTCATGGCAAAGGCGTGGTTTCTGGTTGATTTTGTACCGGTTCGAGGTAAGTGGCTTGTCTAATCTTGTGTGGGGGACCTTTTCCCCTTAAAATTTGTTATTTGGTATTTTGAGTGCCTTGTACGCAAGGTGAAGAGCGCGTACTTGAGCCAATTGTTGAAAATCCAGTTTTTACTTAAGATAACGAGATTGAGTTTCTTTCATATTTGCCTTATTCTACTTGCAATTATAACTTGTGCTAGATTATGAAAGCATGTTTAGTTGATTTAACTTGCCTAATTGCTTAAGTTGCCTTGATTATACTACGTGAAGCCTGTTAGGCTAGAACTAATTGTTGCCTTGTATTTTTTTGTACTCTAGTTCTGAATATCTTCTTGTTGTGGCTGCGTATTTACATTGGGAGTTTGGGACTACGAATGTGGGATTCCGGTAGCTCCCCCCCTTGTTTGTTTACTTTGGGACTGCGGGTTTGATTCCCAATAGATCCCCCTGCACATTTACTTTGGGACTACGGGTTAGATTCCCAATAGATTCCCCTGTACATTTACATTGGGACTACAGGTTAGATTCCCGATAGATTTCCCTGCACATATGATGGACTACGGGACGGTATCCCGGGAGATCCACTGGACAGTTGATAAAACGGACTTCCGGACGGTATACTGGGAGATCCTCATTGTTACCTTTAGTATTGAGCTGTACATATTCCGTGTTTACTCCATTCCTTGTGTAATTTTTATTGCTTTCTTTAGCCTATCTTATTCCATTGTTATACTCATCATTATTGCCTATTTTCATACTGTTATTCATATTATATTGTTTATCCTCAGTAGGGCCCTGACCTTTTCTCGTCACTACCCAACCGAGGTTAGGCTTGACACTTACTGAGTACCGCTGTGGTGTACTCATGCCTTTTCTGCGCATATTTTTCATGTGCAGATCCAGGTACCTCCACTCAGGCGCACTACCCTCGAGGCGGAGAGGTCTAGCAGAGACTTCGAGGTACATCTGCCGCGCCTGCAGACCAGGAGTCTCTATCTTATTCTAGTTTTAGCAGTTAGCTTTTCCTTTCGTACTGTTGTTTTAGACATTCTGGAGTTAGAGCAGTGTATTACCTTCCGTTAGCTTGTGTTCCCATGAGTTTCCGGGTTTTGGGATGATATTGTAGACTTTCCATTATAGAGTTGTATATGCCGAGCGGCATTTATGTACAATTTTCTTTCTAGTTTGTTTAGTTTAATTATTTGTTTCCGCAAGTTATGTTATTTCCGCATTGTTAGGCTTACCTAGTCGTAGGGACTAGGTGCCATCACGACATGTTCACGGAGGGCGAACTGGGGTCGTGACATAAAAGCTCATAATATTTTTGAATTTAATATTTATTTATATAAATATAAATTCTTTCTTTATTTGGATAGTTGTCTTTTACAAAGTCCTAAAATATAAGTCCATCATCTTATTTTTACAAAAATGACTATCGTGTTTTTTTTTTGAAAAGAACATCCCTTCCATGCACATTTGATATACAATAAAAATCAAATACTGTAAATCACAAGCCAAAAAATCAATTAAAGTTGTCCGGAGAAAATATTATAAAAGAACAAAACACCAATACATACAAAATTTTGCTTATGAACTCTATCTTTATTTGAAGTATATAGAAAGCACTAATACTTACAACTTTAAAATCTACTAAAATTTAATCTTTATTAAAATATATGTTATTTGAACTATTAATCTGAAATCTTTTTTATATTTATATGATTTTTTAAATCCTTATATCAATAACATGGGATATAAGCGAAATCGCACGTAAAAGCCTAAATGTCCCAAGTAAAATATTGTTTATATTTTTTTCCCTTTAAAAATAAATTTAACATTAGAGAAAAGTGTCATTTAGTAATTTTTCGAATTTCACATTAATAACTAAAAGTTTGACTTAAATATTTTTTTATTTTTTATTTTTTATTTTTAGGTAACTACACATCTTTGTATTAACCACCAATGTAAATATTTACAAAATAGTAGATCACCTCGACCTACTTCCATACTGCAAAAAAAAAACTCACTTTAAGCCTTCCCTACCTCCTACTCTCATTTATACAATTTCTCTCACAAGCTAACTACTCAGATTTATACAATTTCTCTCACAAGCTAACTACTCAGTATTTACATTCAAATATTTTTTTATATTTAAACTAGGTAAAAGCTCATAATATTTTTGAATTTAATATTTATTTATATAAATATAAATTCTTTCTATTTTTGGATAGTTGTCTTTTACAAAGTCGTGAAATATAATTTCCAAAAATGACAATTTGCCTCCCTTCCATGCACATTTAAGGACTCATCAAAATTGTTTTTCGTATTATTTATCCTACTTTTTTGTGATTTAGAACATTTTTAACCTATAATATATCACGATCCAATTTCATAATAGGTGATGATGGCGCCCAACACCATTTCTGGGCAAGCCAATGCAGAAATTACTAACTAAGCTTTCGATCACTTTAACCCCAAAATAGTTGAAATAATTCTTTAAGTTGGAAATAAATTAGAAACGATGGATAAAGTCATAATAATAATACAACTCCAAAATAATACAGTCTACTAATGTGTGTGCCAAGACCTGGTATCATAAGTAGTGGGCAACTAGTAGAATATACAATAAAACACACTGTCCTACTGTCTGAAACAGAATAGACAGCATAAATACATAAGAAAACTCCTTCAAGCTGCTGAGTGGCACGGAAGGGAAGCAGCTCACCGTAGGAGTCTCGAATCTGCTCAATGATGCGCACCCGACTGATAGCCAGATGTACTTGTCTCAGACCCTGTACAATTAAATACAGAAGTGTAGTATGAGTACATAAACAATATGTACCCAGTAAGTATCCCGTCTAATATCGAAAAAGTAGAGACGAGAGGTCGACTTGACACCTACTAGGATAAAATGATGTGAAAAAGAATTTATAATAAGTAGGAATATCACAAGTGTTAAACATCAATGAGCGTAGAACAACAGTTCCCATAAAAATATTATCGTAGGTGTGTGTGTATATATATATATATATATATATATCAAGCATATATATCAAGCATATATGAAGTCCAACCTACAGAGAAAATCACTAAGCAAGGACATGCGCAAGTAATATTGAGGGACGTACGGCCCGATCTAACGTAAAAATAAATTGTGCACTGTCGAGGGTCGAACAACTCGAATCATAGATGCATCTATTATCCCGCTCGCGAATTGGTCATGCGACGCGGTCAAACATAATTAAACACAGCAACAGGCAGGCAACAATATATAACCCTAGAACAGTCATTCACAGGTATGTTCAATTTCTCTTTAAAAGGCCAGGGAAAATAAGGTTCCTACCACTAGTTTCATTAAATTTAATCAACATGGTTTATATGAATCCTAATTTAAATATTAAGTTACAAGTAAATCATATAGAGCATGCTTATGGTTCCTAGATTACTCGGACTTAGCATATTAGTAGCTACGCACGGACTCTCATCACCGAGTGGGTGCGTAATCCCCACATATAGTGGCAATTTATTCAATTATTACATCTATGAGGACAATTCCCTCTTACAAGGTTAGAAAGGAGACTTGCCTCGCTCCAAAGTGCACTTCCAATGCCAATAACGAGCCCAGATCCTCAATTCAAAGCCGAACGATCCCAAACTAGTTAAATGAAGGAGGAACTAGTCAATATAGACTCACAAGATCGTATTCTAACTATTTAAGGAATTTACCAACCCTTAACACAAGTTTCCTAAAATCTGACCCCAGGCCCACATGTCCGGATTCCGAAATTTTTTGAAGGAAGTTGTTCTCTACAACCTAAGGATCAACAACATATGATTTGTAATTAATTCCATAACAATTTTTGCGGTTAAATCTAACATTTAGCAAAACCCTAGGTCATGCTCTAATCCCTTGATTTTACCTAATTTCTAGGGTTTAATCTATCTAATATGCAAGTATTAAATTAAGGATGGGTGGAATAAACTTACCTCACAATGCTAAGTGAAGACTTTCTCTCAAAAGCTCCCAAATCACCCAAAGGAGGAGTGAAAATGTCATAAAAATGACTTAGGACCCGTCTTTAATGAACTTTATTGGTTCAGTGATTTCCGCATCTGCGATCAGGGGACCGCATCTGCGGTCCCGCATCTACGAGAACTAGACCGCATCTGCGAAAAGGGGAAGGAAAGCTGGGACCGCATCTGCGGAGCCGCTTCTGCAGCTTGGGAGCCACATCTGCAGTTTCCTGGCCTGGCCACTTGGGCCGCTTCTGCGATGGAATGACCGCATCTGCAGTCCCGCATCTGCGGTCCAAGAACCGCAAATGCGGTTATGACAGAAGTACAATCCTTCAGCCCTTTCCCAAAATTCCCACTTTACTCAAACCTCGTCCGATTGACGTTCGGGGCTCCCGGGCCCCACCCGAACATACCTACAAGTCTGAAATCACGAGATGGACCTAATTGAACCTTCGGAACACCCTAAATAACGCTAAATCTAGAAATCATCCCCTAAAACCAAATAAATCAAACTTGTGAACTTCAAGTTCTTAATTTTCCTCCAACGGGCCAAAATGCCCAAAAACTACTCGGATTGGCACCAAATTTTACAGGCAAGTCTTAAGATATTTCGGACCTGTACCGAGCTTCGGAACCAAAATATGAGCCCGATACCTAGAAAATCAATGATTACTTAGTTTTCTTTAAATCCTTAAAACTTTAGATTAACAATTTTTAATAAAAAATTCATTCCTAGACCTTTAACAATTTCGAATAAAAAATTTATTACTCGGTCTAGGAACCTCGGAATTCGATTCCGGGCATACGTCCAGGTCCCATATTTTCCTACGGATCCTCCGGGTCTGTCACATTACGAATCCAGGTCCGTTTGCTCAAAATATTAACCAAAGTCATACTTAGTCTTTTAAGAAAATCCTAAAGAATCAAATGGGCACATTTCACCCAAAACTCTTCCAAATCCCAAACCAACCGTCCCTGCAAGTCGTAAATTAGCTAAAGCAAGCACGGGGAGTTTTATTTAAGGGAACAGGGTTCAAAAAGGCAAAAAGACCAGGCGGGTCGTTACATTCTCCACCTTTTAAACAAATGTTCCTCCTCGAACGAACATAGAAAAGTACCTGAGCTGCTGAATAAATGGGGATATCTGCTCTGCATGTCCTCCTCGGACTCCCAGGTCGCCTTCTCGACTGGTTGGCCTCTCCACTGGACCTTTATCGCAGAAATCCTCTTGGATCTCAACTGGTGATCCTGTCTATCAATAATGGCAACTGGCTGCTCCTCATAACCAAAGCTCTCGTCCAGCTGAATAGTATTGAAGTCTAACATATGGGAAAAGTCGGCATGATACTTTCGAAACATCGACATGTGAAAAAATGGATGAACTCCCGATAAGCTAGGGGGTAATGCAAGCTCATAGGCAACCTCCCCAACTCTCCTCAACACCTCAAAAGGGCCAATAAAGCTTGGGCTCAACTTGCCCTTCTTCCCGAACCTCATAATGCCCTTCATGGGCGAGACTTTCAAGAGAACCTTCTCGCCGACCGTAAATGATACATCACGCGCCTTCTGATCCGCGTAACTCTTCTGTCTGGATTGAGCTATGCGAAGCCTCTCCTGAATCAACTTCACCTTATCCAAGGCATCCTGTACCAAGTCTGTACCATACAACTTAGCCTCACCAGGCTCGAACCATCCGATAGGAGAACAACAACGGCGACCATATAGAGCCTCGTATGGAGCCATCTCAATGCTGGTCTGATAGCATTTGTCATATGCAAACTCCGCCAAGGGCAAGAACTGGTCCCACTGCCCTCCAAAGTCAATCACACAAGCTCTAAGCATATCCTCTAAAATTTGAATTGTTCGCTCCGACTGCCCGTCGGTCTGAGGAGGAATACTGTGCTAAGCTCTACACGGGTTCCCAACTCACTTTGAACGGCTTTCCAAAAATGGGAAGTGAATTGAGGGCCTCTGTCTGATATGATGGAAACAGGCATACCGTACAACCGGACTATCTCTCGAATGTAAATCTGAGCATATCTCTCCACTATATAAGTAGTCGCCACTAGAATGAAGTGAGTCGAGTTGGTCAACCTATCAATAATGACCCACACTGAATCGAACTTCCGCAAAGTCCACGACAACCCCACTACGAAATCCATGGTGATACGCTCCCGCTTCCACTCCGAGATAGGCATCTGCTGAAGTAGGCCACTCGGCGTCTGGTATTCATAGTTGACCTGCTGGCAGTTCAAACATTTAGCCACATATTCCACTATGTCTTTCTTCATCCTCCGCCCCCAATACTTTTGCCTCAAGTCGCGATACATCTTCGTAGCTCCCGGGTGAATAGAATACTGCGAACTGTGTGCTTCCTCTAGGATCCTCTTCCTCAGACCATCAACATTAGGAAAACATAGATGACCCTGGAGTCGTAAAACACCATCCTTACCAATAGAAACCTCCTTGGCACCTCTCTGAAGCACCGTCTCCCTAAGAACTTCCAAATGTGGATCATCGAACTGTCGGGCCTTGATCTGCCCCAATAAAGAAGGCTGAGCGACTACACACGCAAGAACTCGGTTGGGCTTTGAAATGTCCAACCTCACAAGCTTGTTAGCCAAGGACTGAATGTCCAAAGCTAGTGGTCTCTCCGCTGCTAGAATGAATGCCAAGCTACCCATACTCTCCGCCTTTCTGCTCAAAGCATCTGCGACCACATTTGCCTTGCCTGGATGATAAAGAATGGTAATGTCATAATCCCTTAGTAACTCAAGTCACCTACGCTGCCTCAAATTAAGATCTCTCTGCTTGAATAAATGCTGCAAGTTGCGATGATCGGTGTAAACCTCACATGACACCTCATACAGATAATGCCTCCATATCTTAAGAGCATGAACAATCGTGGCCAACTCTAGATCGTGCACAGGGTAGTTCTTCTCATGAATCTTTAGTTAACGTGAAGCATATGCAATAACTCGCTCCTCCTGCATCAATACACATACCAAAACAACACGTGAAGCATCATAATACACCGTATACATCCCCGAGCTGGAAGGCAATACAAGAACTGGTGCTGTAGTCAGGGCTATCTTGAGCTTCTGGAAGCTCTCCTCACAATCATCGGACCAACGGAATGGAGCACCCTTCTGGGTCAATCTAGTCAAAGGTGATGCAATAGATGAAAAGCCCTGCATGAATCGCCTGTAATAACTTGCTAGCCCCAAGAAACTCCTGATCTCGGTCACTGAAGTGGGAGGTGGCCAACTCTGAACTGCCTCAATCTTCTTGGGATCCACCTTAATATCCTCTCCTGACATAATATGACCCAAGAATGCCACTGATTCTAGCCAAAACTCACACTTGGAGAATTTAGAATATAACTTCTATTCCCGCAAGGTCTGAAGCACTACTCTTAAATGATGCTCGTGCTCTGCCAAGCTGCGATAATATATCAAGATGTCGTCAATGAAGACAATAACAAATGAATCAATATAAGGCCTGAACACCCTGTTCATCAAATCCATGAACGCTGCTGGGGCATTAGTCAAGCCAAAGGACATCACCAAAAACTCGTAATGGCCATATCTAGTCCGGAATGTAGTCTTCGGAACATCCAAGTCCCGAATCCTCAGCTGATGATACCCTGACCTTAGGTCTATCTTAGAGAACACCCTAGCACCCTGCAACTGGTCGAACAAATCATCGATACGAGGCAACAGATACTTGTTCTTGATGGTGACTTTGTTCAACTGGTGGTAATCAATGCACATCCGCATAGTCCATCCTTCTTCTTCACAAACAACGCTGGTGCACCCCAAGGCGATACACTGGGCCTAACAAAACCCTTCGACAACAACTCCTCAAGCTGCCCCTTCAACTCTTTCAACTCCTTAGGAGCCATACGATACAGTGGAATAGATATAGGCTGAGTGCCTGGAGCCAAATCAATACAGAAATCAATATCACGATCCGTAGGCATGCCAGGAAGATCAGAAGGAGAAACATCGACGAACTCTCAAACTAATAGAACTGAATCAATCGTCGGAGACTCTACTGTGGTGTCTCGAACATAAGCTAAGTAATCCAAACACCCCTTCTCGACCATATGCCGAGCCTTCAGGAAAGAAATAATCCGACTAGGTGTATCAATTGTGGAACCCTTCCACTCCAACCTCGGCAACCCTAGCATCACTAGTGAAACAGTCTTGGCATGGCAATCTAGGACGGCGTGATATGGATATAACTAGTCCATGCCAAGGACGACCTCAAAATCGATCATATCAAGCAATATGAGGTCTCCTCTAGTCTCGAAACCATAGAATGTGACCACATAGGACCGGTAGACCCGATCCACAACCACAGAATCACCCACATGAGTAGACATATGAACAGGGGTGCCTAAAGGCTCAGGAGAAACAACCAGGAAACGAGCAAACAGAGATGATACATATAAATAAGTAGACCCTTGATCAAATAATACCGAAGCATCTCTACCATCGACGAAAATAATACCTGTTATGACGATATCTGAGGCTAATGTATTTGGCCTAGGCGAAAGAGCATAGAATCTAGCTAGAGCGCCGACTGGCTGGCCTTCACCTACATGAGCAGTAGCTGGCTGACCTCTCCCTGCCTGACCTCCACCTCTAGGACGACCTCTACCAGCCTGCCCTCCACATCTAGGTGGTTGGGCAGCTGGTGCTGATATCATGGGCTGCCGACCCTACTGTACTGCCTTGACCCAAAGTCTGAGGCAGGTCCTCTTCATGTGACCCAGATCTCCACACTCATAGCATACTCTCGGTACATGGCATGCTACCCTGAATTCTGAGTTTGCTGACACGAATACCCACTGGAAGAACCTTGGATGGATGGTGGGCGATAGGAACTCTCTGGCACAGCGCTGAAGTGAGCACTAGAAGAATCCTAATAACGAGAATACCCGTCGGAGGAACCTTGAATAGCTGGTGGGCGGTAAGAACTCTCCGGCATCGCACTGAAATAAGGTCTCACTGGAGCACCTCGGGGAGGGGGTGGTGGTGCTGAATACTGGGGTCTGCTGGGCTGATCCCTCCCGAAGTGACCTCTACCCCTAGTTGGGGCACCTCTGAACTCTCCCAAAAATCTAGCCCTCTTATCCTGCTGCATCTGCTCTCTACCCTTCTGGTGATACCCCTCAATCCTGCGAGCAATCTCAACCACTAGTTGATACTCTGTACCCATCTCTACCTCTTGAGCCATACCAGATCGAATACCAGGGTGCAACCCCGTAACAAACCTCCGCACTCTCTCTGCATCTGTGGGAAGTATCATGAGTACATGGCAAGACAACTCAGAAAACCTCGCCTCATAATCAGTCACAGACATCTGACCCTACTCAAAATGCTCAAATTGATACCGTAGCTCTTCCCTCTCAGAGAACCTGCTGGCCTTCCAAGAACGTAGGACTGCCACCATCTACGGGCCCTTTCCTCAAGCTAAAAATTAGTGAAGTCCACTCCATGCGACTCCAATATCCTCATATTGTGCAGTCTGTCCCTGCACTTGTCAATGAAATCCTGGGCATCCTCGTAACGCTCACCCCCGAAGATAGGAGGGTGAAGTCTAGTCCATCTATCCAATAGCTTCTGCAGGTCGCCATCCACAACTGGTCTGGGCTGGGGTGCCACTGCGGTAACTAGCTAGGCTCCATCTGTAGGTAGTGCACTCGGGGTTTGATATACTGCAGCTGCATGACCAGGAGCCTGGGCCATAGGGGTCTATGCTCCCCTTCCTGCCTGTGAGGTAGCTGGATCCGCTGGAAATAAACCAGCCTAAGTCATAGAATCCATGAACCGTAGCATACGACCCATGACCTCCTGAAATCCCGGTGCTATCATAATGTCTGCCGGGGTGGGCTCAGCCGCGGGCGCCTCGCCCTACTCCTCAATAATAGGATCTTCCGCAGGATCTGCTGGTAGTGCTACTGGAATAGCTCTGGGATGCCCTCGTCCCCTACAACGGGCCGGTGCCCTCCCCCGGTCTCTGCCTCAGCCTCTAACAACCAGGGGAGCAACTCCTCCCGAGTCCGGGACATCAGTCATGCGTGTTCTCACCATCTGTGAGAGAATAAAAGAGGGAAATTTAGTATACCAACCACTGCATGATAGGAAGTGAATAAAGAGTAGTCTTTCCTAATACCCTATAGCCTCTCAAATAAAAATATAGACGTCTCCGTACCGATCTACAAGACTCTATTAGGTTTTCCCATGACTTGTGAGACCTATGTGAACCTAGTGCTATGATACCATGACGTGTCTGATACCATGTTGTCAAGACTCTCTACCCCTCTGGTGATACCCCTCAATCCTGCGAGGAATCTCATCCACTAGTTGATACTCTGTACCCATCTTTATCTCTCGGGCCATACCAGATTTAATACTGGGGTGCAACCCCGCAGCAAACCTCTGCACTCTCTCTGCATTTGTGGGAAGTATCATGAGTGCATGGCGAGACAACTCAAAAAACCTCGCCTCATAATCGGTCACAGACATCTGACCCTGCTCAATTTTCTCAAACTGATACCGTAGCTCTTCCCTCTCAGATAACCTGCTGGCCTTCCAAGAACATAGGACTGCCACCATCTACGGGCCCTACCCTCAAGCTGAAAATTAGTGAACTCCACTCCATGCGACTCCAATATCCTCATGATGTGTAGTCTGTCCCTGCACCTGTCAATGAAGTCCTGGGCATCCTCATGACGCTCACCCCCGAAGATAGGAGGGTGAAGTCTAGTCTATCTGTCCAATAGCTTCTGCGGGTCACCATCCACAGCTGGTCTAGGCTGGGGTGCCACTGCGGCAACTGGCTGGGCTCCATCTGCGGGCAATGCACCTGGGGTTTGATATATTGCAGCTGCATGACCAGGAGCCTGGGCCGTAGGGGTCTATGCTCCCCCTCCTGCCTGTAAGGTAGCTGGATCCGCTGGAAATAAACCAGCCTAAGTCATAGAATCCATGAACCGTAGCATACGGCCCATGACCTCCTGAAATCCCGGTGCTATCATAATGTCTACCGCGGTGGGCTTAGCCACGGGCGCCTCGCCCTACTCCTCAATGATAGGATCTCCCACAAGATCTACTGGTGGTGCTACTGGAATAGCTCTGGGACGCCCTCATCCCCTACCATGGGCTGGTGCCCTCCCCTGACCTCTGCCTCAGCCTCTAGTAACGAGGGGAGCAGCTCCTCCCGAGTTCGGGACATCAGCCGTGCGTGTTCTCACCATCTGTGAGAGAATAGAAGAAGGAAATTTAGTATACCAACCACTGCTCGATAGGAGGTGAATAAAGAGTAGTCTTTCCTAATACCCAATAGCCTCTAAAAAAAATACATACGTCTCCATACCGATCTACAAGACTCTATTAGGTTTGCCCATGACTTGTGAGACCTACGTGAACCTAGTGATCTGATACCATATTGTCAATACCCAATTCCATAACAGGTCATGATGGCGCCCAACATCATTTCTGGGCAAGCCAACACGGAAGTTACTAACTAAGTTTTCGATCACTTTAACCCCAAAATAGTTGAAATAATTCTTTAAGTTGGAAATAAATTAGAAACGATGGATAAAGTCATAATAATAATACAACCCCAAAATAATACAGTCTACTAATATATGTGCCAAGATCTGGTGTCACAAGTAGTGGGAAACTAGTAGAATATACAACAAAACACACTATCCTACTGTCTAAAACAAAATAGACAACATAAATACATAAGAAAACTCCTTCAAGCTGCTGAACGGCATGGAAGGAAAGCAGCTCACCGTAGGAGTCTCGAATCGCTCAATGATGCGCACCCGACTGATAGCCAGATGTACCTGTCTCAGACCCTGTACAATTAAGTACAGAAGTATAGTATGAGTACACAAACAATATGTACCCAGTAAGTAACCCGTCTAATCTCGAAGAAGTAGAGACGAGAGGTCGACTTGACACCTACTAGGGTCAAATGATGTGAAAAAGAATTTATAATAAGCAGGAATAGCACAAGAGTTAAACATCAATGAGCGTAGAACAACAATTCCCATCCAAATATTATCGTGGGTATATATATATCAAGCAGATATGAAGTCCAGCCTAAAGAGAAAATCATTAAGCAAAGACATGCGTAAGTAATACCAAGGGACATACGGCCCCATCCAATATAAAAATAAATTGTGCACTGCTGAGGGTCGAACGGCTCGAACCATAGATGCATCAATTACCCCGCTCGCGAATCGGTCATGCGATGCGGTCAAACATAATTAAACACAGCAACAGGCAGGCAATAATATATAACCCTAGAACAGTCATTCACATGTATGTTCAATTTCTCTTTAAAAGGCCAAGGAAAATAAGGTTCCTACCACTAGTCTCATTAAATTTAATCAACACGGCTTATACGAATCCGAATTTAAATATTAAGTTATAAGTAAATCACATAGAGCATGCTTATGCTTCCTAGACTACCTGGACTTAGCATATTAGTAGCTACGCACGGACTCTCGTCACCTAGTGCGTGTGTAGCCCCCACATATAATGGCAATTTATTCAATTATTACACCTATGGGGACAATTCCCTCTTATAAGGTTAGAAAGGAGACTCGCATCACTACAAAGTGCACTTCCAAAGCCAATAACAAGCCCGGATCCTCAATTCGAAGCCGAACGATCCCAAACTAGTTAAATGAAGGAGGAACTAGTCAATATAGATATATAAGATCGAATTCTAACTATTTAAGGAATTTACCAACCCTTAACACAAGTTTCCTAAAATCCGACCCCGAGCCCACGTGCCCGGATTTCGAATTTTTTTAAAGGAAATTGTTCTCTACAACCTAAGGATCAATAATATATGATTTCTAATTAATTCCATAACAATTTTTGTGGTTAAATCTAACTTTTAGCAAAACCCTAGGTCTTGCTCTAATCCCTTGATTTTACCTAATTTCTAGTGTTTAATCTACCTAATATGCAAGTATTAAACTAAGGATGGGTGGAATAAACTTACCTCACAATGCTAAGTGAAGACCTTCTCTCAAAAGCTCCCAAATCGCCCAAAGGAGGAGTGAAAATGTCATAAAAATGACTTAGGACCCGTCTTTAATGAACGTCACTGGTTTAGTGATTTCTGCACCTGCGGTCAGGGTCCTGTATCTGCGGTCCCGCATCTGCGAGAACTAGACCGCATCTGCGAAAAGGGGAGGGAAAGCTAGGACCGCATCTGCGGAGCCGCTTCTGCGGCATGGGAGCCGCATCTGCAATTTTCTGGCCTGGCCACCTGGGCCGCTTCTGCGATGGAATAACTGCATCTGCGGTACAAGAACCGCAGATGTGATTATGACAGAATCAGCAATCCTTTAGCCCTTTCCCAAAATTTTTACTTCACTCGAGCCTCGTCCGATTGATGCTCGGGGCTCCCAGGTCCTGCCCGAACATACCGACAAGTCTGAAATCACGAGATGGAACTACTCGAACCTTCAGAGAACAACGCTAAATCTAGAAATCATCACCTAAAACCAAATAAATAAAACTTGTGAACTTCAAGTTCTTAATTTTCCTCCAATGGGCCAAAACGCCCGAAAACTACTCGGATTAGCACCAAATTTTACAAGAAAGTCGTAAATGATATTTTGGACCTGTACCGAGCTTCGAAATCAAAATACGAGCCCGATACCTAGGAAATCAATGATTACTTAGTTTTACTTAAATCCTTAAAGCTTTAGATTAATAATTTCTAATAAAAAATTCATTACTCGGGCTAGGAACTTCGAAATTCGATTCCGGGCATAAGCTCAGGTCCCATATTTTCCCGCGGACCCTCCGGAACTGTCAAATCACGAATCCGGATTTGTTTGCTCAAAATATTGACCAAAGTCAAATTTAGTCTTTTAAAAAAATCCTAAGGAATCAAATGAGCACATTTCACCCAAAACTCTTTCAAATTCTGAACCAACCATTCCCACAAGTCGTAAATTAGCTAAAGCAAGCACAAAGAGTTTTATTTAAGGGAACGGGGTTCAAAAAGATAAAACGACCAGGCAGATCGTTACATAATATATGCTGACCTAAACACATGGAAAAAATCCCAATTAGGTCTATCTTTTCTATTTATTCTTTTGTTTGATTTTTATCTTTCTAAAAGGTTCAAGTATTAGTGTCTTCATTATATAGTCTCATTATAGGTGCATTGCAGATATATCCCGTATTAATTATTGCAAATATTTGTACAAATATTTTATAGAAATAATAAATTATGACATTATTCCATAGTATTTCATCAATTTTAATAGTTCTTTTCTATTAACAGATTGATATTATTTATAGTTACATGAATATCTAAATACATTATTGATGAACGCAAAATTACACGTGCAAAACGCGTACACTAAAACTAGTAATGTATAAAATTGTATAAATAGTATAATAGAGTATAAACAACTCTTATAAAAAATAATACATTATTTACATGTATTTGGTAAATTTCTCACATATTCTTTTTCTTCTACACGTATATACATAGGTATCATGAATATTTTCTTTACAGTGCTTATACATCTTTATACACTTTTATATAACTATATACATAATGTACCTCTTTGTATAAAAGTGTATAAACATCTATGACGAACTTCTTATACGATTTCACTTGCAATTCTTGTCCAAAACTAGTCCAAAACTCTATCAAATGACTTCAAACTTTGTATACAAAGCAAGACTGTCGGTTGAGGCCTCACCGGCTATTCCGGCCAGGGAGAACATGCCATTCAACAGTGAGACAACCTACTTAGACTATTTCTAATAAGTTCAAACAATACCCACTCCAAATTTCTCACAAAATCTTATTTAAAATTTAACAAGATAGCATTGAAGAATAAGAGATTTAGGTTTCTCGCGTCTATTTTTGTATTTTTGTAGATGGGATAGGTATGTATAAACTTGAGAAAAAAAGGAGAATAAAAACTCAAGGATCTTTCACGCTGGAAGATCTGGAGAATCAACAAAAAAGGAAAAAAAATTCAGATATGAGTTTATTGATATTTGGCTACACATTTGCAAACTTGTAACTGGGCTAAAATACTGCAAGGTCACCTTATGGAGTGATCTATTATGTAATTCTTCCTTTTTAATTCATGTGGAATGGTGTATTTTGATAAATTTAAATTATCATATAAGCAATAAATAATATCAGATATTCAATATCATTGCTTTGGAATATCTATATTTTATATTGATTAGAATCTTCAATTTATATTTTTACCTTCTTTATATTTTAATTGAATTCCTATAATAAATATTTTTTTTAAAATAATACTAATTGTAGGCATATAAATATTATTAAAATTAAATCCATAAAATAATTTGGATTATATTTTAAGTTCAAGATATGTTGGTCCAAATAAATATTATGGGCTAATATAATTGAATTAATTATATAAGTCCAACATATATGGATTAAATAAATAAGTCTTAATCCATTGGGCTAGCCTATTTAATTGGTTTAAAGTGACGAGCCCACTTTATTAAGCCCAAGATGTCATCTTCCTGGAGACCCAGTTTGGTGCCACGTGTCAAATGACATGGCGCGCCTAGTCAAATGGAAGAGACAATAGGATTGTGGCATGTGGCAAAATAACAAGGCATACCAAGTCAAATTAAAGGGTCAATAAAACCGCGCCACATGTGCAAGTGACATATTCTGGCCAATCAAATGTGCCCTTGTCACACTTCAATTTGATTGGTTAGAAAGAGTTTGTTCTTATCATAACTCTTCTCTCCCACAACTATAAATAGGGGTCTTCATAACTCAGAAAAGACATCAGAAGTTGTAACAAAAAGCAAGAGAGAGCTCGTGGATCAAACGCTTTAGATTTCTCTAAAAGCTACAAGCGTTCAGGTGTTCTAAGGATTAAAATATCAAGACGAAGATTCAAGAACAAGCTGCAAGACCTTGGATTAAAAAATATGTCAAGATCAACATCATGTCTCAGGCACTTGGATTAAAATAAAATAAAATTCAAGATTAAGTTCAAAAGCTCTTTTATTTACCGTTGAAGAGTAGAATCAGATGATTCATAGAGATTGTAACACTCAAATATTTAAAATAAAATACAACAATTGTTGCAATATTTTTCGATCTAGATTTTATTTTTCTCAACACAATTTATTGTCTACAAATTATGGCACGCCCAGTGGGATAATCTCTACCTCTCATCTCAACTTTTCAATCACCAAAGTCCAAGAACAAAGAAATGGCTTCAAAGAAAACCAACTCCAGATCAACTTCTACCAAGGCTACTAATTCCAGGTTCTATGCTGATGGGAAAGCATCCTCGATGTTACCTTTGGAAGATTTGAACCAGTTACGAGGAGCAAAACAAGCTCGTTAGGACAAAAAGCACCCAGTGTCGTCTGCATCAACCGTTGTTTTCGGATCTTCATCCTCAAAAGGAGTAAGATCTTCCACAAATGCACCTGAAGGAGGAAGCATTGTTGCTAAAAAGATAAATATAACTTTTGCTCTGCTTGACCTCTCCAGATCCAAGAACTATGCTATGAAGGGAGATGATGATGCTTCAAGTGATGGATCCTCTCCACTTACACCGCATAGCGTGAGCCATTCGAGAATCAATATGTGTGAAAATCAATGCTAATACCTATGATCTACAACAATCATGCAAGCCATGGTGACAAATACTTCATTTGTGGAAGAGCAGTTGGCAAACTTGACAGGAGCAATTGCTGGCTTGACCAAATTCATACAAAATCAAGATGCTAGAATTGACAAGCTAACAGACAAGGTGGGAATCTTGATGGAAGAAGAATTCAACCATGCACCTGGCAATATCCTAGAAGTTCAAGAGGTTGATCCTCCCCCACGACAAGTTGCATCAACTATGGAAATTCCGGTCTCCTCGGAAGGGCCAATCAACTAAGAGAGTTCATTGAAGGGACTATAAAAATGAATATGAAGTTGCTTCCAAGTCCTCCTTTACCTACGCAAATCCATACACTTCAAGGATCGATATGTTGAAGAGGACTATTGGCTATCAACCTTCAAAATTTCAACAGTTCGACGGCAAAGGCAATCCAAAGCAATATATGGCAGACTTCGTTGAGACATGCAACAATGTTGGGACTTATGGAGATTACCTCATCAAGCAGTTTGTCCGCTTATTAAAAGGAAATACTTTTGATTGGTACACGGACCTCGAGGCTGGATCTATTGATAGCTGGAATTAACTAGAGCAAGAATTTCTCAATCGCTTTTATAGCATGAGACATACTATGAGTATGATAGAACTTACAAATACTCGTCAACGAAAAGGTGAACCAGTTATTGACTTTATTAATCGTTGGAGGAATGCAAGCCTCAACTATAAAGACATGCTTACTGAAGCTTTGGGAATAGAGATGTGCATCCAAGGCATGCATTGGGGACTATGCTACATCTTGCAAGGTATCAATCCTGGCACATTTGAAAAACTTGCGACTCGTGCCCATGATATGGAGTTGAGTATGGCCTCTGCTGGAAATGAAAGGTTGCCTATCTATGAGCCTCGCAAAGGTAACGATAAGCAAGAAGTCAGGAAATGGATTAAGTTTGTACCCAAATCTAAATACAAAGAAACTATGAATGTCAACACATCACTTGTGAAGGTCACAACAAAGGTGAGCAAGAAATAAAGTACGAAATCAACTTCTTTTCAAGATAAGCCAAGTGGAAAGTTGACTCTAAAAGAAATGCAAGAGAAGGAGTACCTGTTCCTGGATTCTTATGTGCCAGCCATTTTTAAAGAACTCCTCAAGTAAAATCTTATTGAGCTTCCAGAGATGAAACGACCAATTGAAGCCGGGAAAACAAATGACCCAAATTACTGCAAATACCATCGACTTGTGAGCCACCCTCTGGAGAAGTGCTTTGTCTTCAAGGACAAAGTTATGGACTTGGCTCGTGAAAAAAAGATCATGCTTGAAGATGAGAAAGTAAGCGGAAACCAAGTCTCTATCACCTTTGGCTCATTTAGTCCAGATGAATTATGTATTTTCAAAGAAAGTAAAGATAAATAATTACTGGAGAATAATAAGGTTGAAGTTGATCAACCTGATGATGATGAAGGTTGTCCATTTGTGACTCGTCGAAGGTTCCCCAAAAGGAGCCCACAAAAAGAAACAATAGAACAACCAACAAGAAAAATGATAGTAAAAGGACAACAAAATCCAATTAAGTGTTTGAAGAAAGAAAAAGTGGAGCTGCACCACCATCAAAAGATAAGACATCCAATGACCTTGGAGGATTTCTTGCCATGTTGGTTCCCCATGAAGATTTTCCGTGATGGTATTGAGGCCTTTTGTTACAATGCTAATAAAGGGGAGGAAAAGAGTAATGACCTATCGTTGGCACCATCTTCAGAAGTTCTCATCGAGTCTATTCCTCAAGAAGTTAACGCATGCGAGAAAAAATTTACGTTTACAAATGATGATCTTCTGCTAGGTAACACTCTTCATAACCGCCTGTTGTACCTCGTTGGCTATATGCGTGATGAAAAGGTAAATCGAATTTTTGTTGATGGAGGATCCTCAGCGAACATCTTGCCAATTTACACTGTGAAAGAACTTGGTATTTCCATGAACGAACTCTTAGAAAGTCGTTTGATGATCCAAAGATTCAACTAAGGAGGGCAAAGAGCCATAGGCGCGATCAGGCTGGAATAACCATTGAAGATATACAATCAAGTGTATGGCACATGTGATCGATGCAAAGACTTCATACAACATCTTGCTTGGGAGGCCTTGGATATATGAGAATAAAGTAGTTTCATCTACCTACCATCAATGTTTAAAATACTAGGAGGGTGAAATCGAGAAGAAGATAGTTGTTGATGATGAGCCATTCACCGAGGCCGAGTCACTCTTCGCTGATGCAAAGCTCTACTTGAAGAACCGCATTGTGAAGGAGCTAAAATCTGATGATGCAATGAAAAGAAAGAATAAAGATCCGACAACTAAAAGAGTAGAGGTGACTATTGGTGAAGTCAAAGTTGTTACTGAGGAGGTACAATCCAAGGCGAATAAATATTATAGATGGAATATTGCGTCTTATGGCAAGAAAGTAAGTCTTGCATTCCAATATGTCCCTAAAAGGAAGAAAGATGAAGGTGAATCATCTAATCTCCAAAGTAACATGCTAAAGGATTTAAATCTTCCGGTAAATCGAATTGAGGCAGTAAAGTTGTCCTCAAGCCACTTGCAGGGTTTGTGGCCCAAAATTATTTGCAGAATATGGCACTCCTACAAAGCGAATAGATGAAGGTTTTGATCCTAACGCTTACATGCTATTTTCAAAAGTTGGATGCAATCCCAATGAGCCATCAAAGTTAGGGAAGCCCCATCAGACTACAACGAGGCAACCATGTGAAGGTTTGGAATACAAGCAACCGTCACCAGTACACATCTCTATAAGAAGAGAGAGCAACAATTATATCACTTTAGAAGACGAATCTGCCCGTTCTAACAGGACTTCTGTCTTTGATCGACTTGGAAAATCAACTGTGAGAACTTCCGTATTTGAGAGATTGTGTCCATTAAAAAAGGGGAATAAGTTCTAGATAAATTATCGAAATACAAGAACACCCGCTTCGCCCAAAATTCAGAAGATCTGTAAGGATTTCCAAAGTTTGGTTTCGTCTAGAATGAAGCGACAAACAAAAGTCATGGTTTTGTGTGATGAGGTACTAAAGTTGAAGCCATACATTGTAATCTACACTAAAGAATGTGATGAAGCCGAAAAACGTGTGGGTTCTTTGTATCATGTTACTGCACAAGGCGAGCATAGTGTTTTATCTCTAATGGAGGATGACGAGAAATTAGATGATGTTTCACCGTGTTATCACATATCCTTAAATAATGGGGACCCTCAAGAAGGTGAAGATGTGAAAGATGCTCCCCGAGAACTTGAAGAAGGGGTGAAGGCAATGATTGATGCCTTAAAAGAAGTTAACCTTGGCACTGATGAAGAACCAAGACCCGCCTACCTAAGTGCTTTACTAGAAGTTGATGAAGAAAGCACTTATACTGAGTTACTCAAGGAGTTTAGGGATGTCTTCTCTTGAAGTTACAAAGAAATGTCTGGCTTGGACCTTAAAGTAGCAGCCCATCACCTTGCGGTCAAGAATGGCACTCATCCTATTAAGCAAGCTCAAAGGTGCTTTAGGCCAGACTTGGTTCCCCTGATTGAAACCATTAAAAAACTCATTGAATCTGGATTTATTCGGGAAGTTAAATACCCAATGTGGGTTTCAAGCATTGTCCCTGTAAGGAAAAGATGAATTCCCACTTCCTATTCCAGAGCTGATGATCGATGCTACTACTGGGTATGAGGCAATTTCATTTATGGGTGGTTCGTCAAGCTATAACAAAATTTGTATGGCACCAAAAGATGAAGAGCTTACTGTATTCCGCACCCCCAAGGGTATTTATTGCTACAGGGTAATGCTTTTTGGCTTGAAGAATGCTGGTGCTACCTATCAAAGGGCTATGCAGAATATTTTTGATGACCTTCTCCATAAAATGTTGAATGCTATGTGGACGACTTGGTGGTAAAATCAAGAAAGGGGGGCGACCACTTGAAAGACTTGAGAATGGTGTTTGAGTTGCTCCAAAGGTACCAACTTAGGATGAATCCATTGAAATGCGCATTCGGAGTTACTTCCGAAAAGTTACTTGGTTTCATTGTCTGACATCGAAGGATTAAAATTGATCAAGCCAAAGTAGATGCAATCTTGAAAATGCTTGAGCCTCGGGATATTCACGAATTGAAAAGTCTGCAAGGAAAGTTACCGTACCTTAGGAGATTCATCTCAAACCTAGCTGGGAGGTGCCAACCATTCAGTCACCTTATGAAGAAAGGTGTCCCTTTCAAATAGGACAAAGCGTGTAGCAATGCCTTTGACAGCATTAAATCCTACTTGATGAAGCCTCCGGTTTTAGCAGCCCCTATACTTGGAAAGCCATTAATACTATACATTGTGGCGCAAGAAAGGTCTGTTGGAGCACTGTTGGCCCAAGAAAATAGTGAGGGGAAAGAAAATTCTCTTTACTACTTGAGCAGGATGATGACACCAAGCGAGCTTAATTATTCTCCAATTGAAAAGTTGTTTTTAGCGCTAGTCTTCTCAATTCAAAAGTTGAAGCACTACTTTTAAGCTCATGTTGTTCTTCTTGTTTCTAAAGCAAATCCCATTAAGTTCGTGATGTCAAAACATGTTCGTAGTGATCGACTAGCGAGATGGTACCTCCAATTTCAACAATTCAAGATTTTGTACATCCCTCAAAAGGCTATAAAAGGACAAGCATTGGCAGAATTTTTGGAAGATCATCCGATACCTGATGACTGGGAGCCAACTGATGAACTGCCTGCTGAGGACACAATGTTAGTTGAAGTTCAACCTCCATGGAATATGTACTTTGATGGTTCTATGCATCGCGGAGGAGCTGGTGCTGGCGTAGTATTTGTCACTTCCCAAGGTGAAGTCTTGCCCTACTCCTTCACCTTATCATAACTCTGTTCCAACAGTGTTGCTGAGTATCAAACATTAATACTTGGGCTTGAAATGGCTGTCGATATGAAGCAGTTGCAATTGCATGTCTTTGGTGACTCCCAGTTAGTGGTCAATCAGCTTTTAGGTAGTTACGAGGTCAAAAAACCTGAACTATGCCCTTATCATAATTATACTAAAAATTAATAGGGTGGGTCGGTGACGTGACTATTCAACATGTTCCAAGGAAAGAAAACAAGAAGGCAGATGCTTTAGCTGGCCTAGCTTCATCGTTAACCCTGCCTGATCAAGCGCAAGTTATTGTCTGCCAAAAAAGGGTAGTACCGCCGCTAAATGAGGTTGAAGGTGAAGAAAATGAACTCAATCATCTTGTCAGTGTTTGTGAAGCTGAGAAAGAAGAATGGTGACAACCCGTTATTGACTACTTAAGCTATGGGAAACTTCCATAAATTAAAATCTGAGGAGAAGGACTGAAATCCATCGTCATGCACCTCACTTCCTTTATTACAAAGGTACTCTATACAGAAGGTCATTCGAGAAAGTACTCTCTTGTGATGCTTAGGGGAAAAAGAAGCACTCCAAGCTTTGCAAGAGGCACATTCTGGGGTATGTGGGTCACACCAGTCTGGACCAAAGCTCCACTTTTATATAAAAAGGATGGGATATTATTGGCCAACGATGGTAAAAGATTGCTTGGACTACGCTCGAAGATGCAAGGTTTGTCAATTCCATGCGAACTTTATTCATCAACCTCCTAAAGTGTTGCACCTAACTATTGCATTTTTTCTATTTGATGCTTGAGGATTGGATGTTGTAGGACCATTTCCAAAGTCTCTGGTGGGCACCTATACATCTTGGCTGCAATTGACTACTTCTCAAAATGGGCTGAAGCTGTTGCTCTTAAGGAAGTAAAGAAGGAAAATGTTGCAAGTTTCATTCGAGTAAACATTATCTATTGCTTTGACGTTCCTCGTTACATAATAACGGATAATGGTAAGTCATTCGATAATAGGTTGATGAATAATATTTGTGAACTCTTTGGCTTCAAGCAATGTAACTCTTCTAAGTACAATGCTGCCGCTAGTTGTCTAGCCGAGGCATTCAATAAGACACTATGCAACTTCTTAAAGAAAGTCATCTCCAAATCCAAACGGGATTGGCATGACCGTATGGAAGAAGCTCTATGGGCATATAGGAAAACTCACCGCACGCCAACACAAGCAACCCCTTATGCACTCGTTTATAGAGTCAAAGCCGTTTTACCACTCAAGCGTCAAATACCTTCATTACGATTAGCTATTCAAGAAGGGATCATTGATGAAGAAAATGCTTGACTTCGATTAGCAGAATTGGAGGTTCTTGATGAGAAGAGGTTGGAAGCTCGACAGAGTCTTGAATGTTATCAAGCTCGATTGTCTCGCGCCTTCAATAAAAGAGTTCGCCCGAGATCTTTTCAACTAGAAGATCAAGTCCTTGTCATATAAAGACCCATAATTACTTCCCATAAACCTTTAGGAAAGTTCACTGCAAAATGGGATAGACCATATGTCCTACTAAAAGCTAATTTAAGTGGGGCTTACAAGCTGGTTGATGCATATGGCATAAGAATTGGCCCTATCAATGTAAAGTTTTTAAAGATGTATTATCCTTGAACGTGTGACACTCCTCGACGTACGAGCCTAAACTGCAAATCATGACGCTCCTTGATGCATGAGCCTAAACTGCTTATTCCTATACTCCGGGACCGCATAAGTCTAAACTGTGTACGACCCACACATAAAAAAAAAGGTTCGCTAGGTTGAAAACCTCGAAAGAGGTGGCCTAGGCAAAAGTTAGGACATAAAAAAATACCCATTCTGAACTATGGTATGACTTGATCCATTTCACCAAGGTATGTAGGCAGCTTAGAGTTTCATTCTGAGTTCAGTCACATGAGTTCAAAAGATACATAGTGCCCCAATCGTTGTTCGAATGAAGTACGATGGAATGTAATCCATTCAAGCAGCATTTGAAAATCAAGTTGAGATACCATTCCTCTATTAAACTTTGGATCCCATTTAATTTAAAAGGGGCAAGCCGCTATGGTAAATTGGTGTCTTCACTGAAATGATAGTTTTTTAGGAGGCTACAAAGTATTTGCATTGAATTTTGGGGATTCGCTATGTCTTCATGTTCGCATAACCTTCAAGTTTATTGGTATTCATATCCTCTCACTACCCTAAAAAAAAAGGGAAGAGAAGACACACGTCAAAAGGAAAAATAAGTATAAGAAGAAAGATTGTTTGGCATAACATTTCAAATTCAGTGAGACTTGAACCTAAGATATTTGTGAGAATGGATCTCTTTGAATTCGATTGATATCAAGGAAAACGTCTTTTGATCCTGAGGCTTCCATACCAAAACATAAATTTTTTGAAGAAGTCGCGCAAATTCGAAACTTTTGGTATATCAAAATCTGATGTTGATTTCGAAATACTATCTGAAACTATACTTAGGGTATTAAATCATACATTTTGGACATGTTTTAGATTTTGAAGTCTTCTTTTCAAGAAATCAAACGGTTCGTGATTTCGACATTCTTACATTAAGATGTAAAAAATTTGGTGAAGTCGCGCAAGTTTGAAATCGTCAGCGCATTAGAATTTTACGTCGAATTCGAAATATTATTTGAAACTATCCTTAAGATTTGAAGTCTAGTTTCTATGAAACCAAACGGTTCATAATTTTGACATTTCTACACCAAGGTATGAGTTTTTTTTTGTGAGACTATGCAAATCTAAAATTTCAACATGGTGGAATCTAAAGTTGATTTCAAAATATTACCTGGGGCGATTCTTAAGGAGCTTGATTCCGAATTTTATATATGTCTCAGACTTTAAATTTTAGTTTCTAAGAAATCAAATGGCTCATATTTTTGACGTCCTCACATTAAGATATATATTTCCTACCGCAAAGCTACAAAGGTGATGAATAATATTATCTTCAAAAAGAAAAATGAGGATTTATATTCAAATACAGAGAACTTCGATACATGAATGATAGAAAGCCGAGTTCTATTTTGTGGATGTCAATACAACATGTTAAGTAAGCAAATATTGATATTGAACAAAAAAAAAAGGGATGTCCATGTCGAAGTTTTTCTTTTAAAGGTTTTCATTGCGAACTTTTAAAGGTATTTACCTTGAACTTTTAAAGGTTTTATTGCGAACTTTTAAAGGTGTACACCGTTCACTTTTAAAGGCATCCGAATTTTTAAGGTTTTGGTTCCAAACCTTTAAAAGGTGTACGTCTCGAATTTGTAAATGTTACCGTCTTGAACTTTTGAAAGTGTTTGTGGTGAACTTTAAAGGATCTCACTGCCGATTTTAAATATTTCACGAGCTTTTCAAGGTCTAATCGCGTGCTTTTAAAGGTCTTTACCGCAAGGTTTTAAAGGTCTTAACTGTAAACTTTTAAAGATCTTGACCACGAGCTTTTAAGGATCTTTGCAAGAACATTATTGGTCTTCGCCGCAAATTTTAAAGGTCTTCATCGCGAGCTTTTAAGAGTTTTCGCCACAAGTTTTAAGTGTTTTCGTCGCAGACTTTTATGGGCTTCGCCGCATATTTTAAGGGTCTTCACCACGAATTTTTAATGGTCTTCACTGCGAACTTTTAAAAATCTTGGCCACGAGCTTTTAAGGATCTTCGCACAAACTTTTATTTATATTCCCCGTAGATTTTAAAGGTGTTTGTTGTAAACTTTTAAAGATCTTTGTCTCGAACTTTTAAAGTACTTCGTAGTTACTTCTAAAAAAAAAGAGACAACAGAGTAAAAAAAAAGAAGCACAAGAAAAAAAAAATACCTTCGCGTCAATGCTTCCGAGTCCACAAAATTAGACTGAAATGACTTGCAATACTGCTAATTGATGCTCAACAAATACGAGCACATGGGTTTATATAAAACTTTGGAAGAGGATGTTGAAACAATGCTTTCAATGTGGGATCTGTAAATAGGCGGCAGCAGAATTTGTTATTGACAAGGACTTGGTAACAAGATCATCTCCTAAAGGGATTGGGATACTAGTGGCATGTCATTGCATGATGTAGCGTGGCATATGTCCTTAGTTTTCTATATCAAACTTTGCCATATTAAAGTTGGAGACTATGTAATTACCAACCAACTTGATTACATACAGAAGTGCCACGTAAAATAGTAAAATACAACATTTGAGTTCAAGCTCAATCTATATTATGGGAAAGAGTAATTTTCTTATCAAGCAAAAGTGGAGATCCTTTATATGAGTGAATTTAAATGCTTAGTCCGAGATGGCTCATCTTTATTCTCATCGAATATGAATTGTCTTTAAGGCCTCATATATAAATTGTCTTAAGTGGTAAGATCTACACACTACAAATGAGTTACAGGAATATTTCTTTTGGACGTGGGGACTAATTTGACTAGTACTTCAAACCTAGTCTTGAGGTTTCAATAAGCTCATGTCTCAACAAGTCTTGAAGTAGGGGGCATTTGTAGACATATAAATTTTGTTAAAATTATATCCATAAAATAATTTGGACTATATTTTAAGTTCAAGTTATATTGGTCCAAATAAATATTATGGGTTAATATAATTAAATTAATTATACAAGTCCAACATATCGATTAAATAAATAATGCGAAATACATAAACAACCCCTTTAAGTTGTCCCTAATGATCAGACAAACACCTCAACTGACCCTTTTACCATTTAGACATTTCAATAGGCTACTAAGTGTAGCAAATAAACACTCGAGCGCAGCTAAACATATGTGTGAGTTACACTTGCTAATGATGTATTAAATGAACCAATTAAATAATGACACGTATAATTTGTGTAATTTTGTAACAAATATTTGACACATTTATATATAATTAACAAAATATACGCTTAAACAAGAGAAATAAAACTTTTCCAAACCAATGTCCCCTCCCCTCCCCCCACACAATAATCACCGTTTTCTTGCTTTCCCCATTTGCGTCCCCTTCACATTTTCTCAAACCATTCCCAATGAGACGACCCGGCCCGTCGTCTCATGTTTTACTGCCCCATTTTTCCCATTTATTGCTTCTTCATGTTTCATTATCGGCATTGGGTGAGTTAGAGTCGAATTGGTTTGGTTTTGGTAGGAAATGAGACATTTAGTCTCCTTAAGAAAGGCTTATATTGGAAAAGTCAACCGAATATTGACTATTGAGTTAGAGGGCTCGGATGTGAATTTTGGTGATTCGGTTAGCTTCGGGGGATGATTTGTGACTTAGGAGTGCGATCGGAATTGATTTTGGAGGTCCGGTGTAGAATTAGGCTTGAATTGGCGAAGTTAGTATTTTGGCGAATTCCGGTTGGTAGGTGAGATTTTGATCCGGGGATCGGAATGGAATTTTGAGCTGTGCAGTAGTTCTATTAGGTAATTTTGGATATGTGTGCAAAATTTTAGGTCATTCGGAGGTGTTTTGGTCGGGTTTTTTATCAAATGTGTATTTCGGAAGTTTTGAAGAAACTTAGGCTTGAATCCGATGTGATTTAATGGTTTTAGCATTGTTTGCTGTGTTTTGAAGATTGGATCAAGTTTGAATAACGTTTTAGGATGTGTTGGTGCTTTTGGTTGAGGTCCCGGGGGCCTCGGGGTGATTTCAGGTGGTCAATCGAACCATTTTTGGACTTAAAGTGTTGCAGGTTTTTCAGCTGTGGTGTTGCAGAAGATTTACCCATCGCGTTCGCGATGGGTATGGTCGCGAACGCATAGAGGAGAGTTGGGAGGTCTGGAAATTGGTCTTCGCGTTCGCGTCTCCTTGGTCGCGTTCGCGTAGTATTGAAAGGAGAAGCTCCGCGGTCGCGTTTGCTGTCAAGCGTTCGTATAGAGGAAATCTGAGGGGCCAGGAATTTGGCTTACGCGTTCGCATCTATAGGCTTCGCGGTCGCGTTGATGTAAGACCCAGGCCTTCGCGTTCGCGTGGGTGGTGCCGCGTTCGCGAAGGGCATTTTTGGCAGAATGAATATTTGGTCATCGCGAACGCGTGGGTTGTGACCACGTTCGCGTAGGGTAAAGCACTTGGGCAGAAAGGGTTTTATTTGAATATTTCATCCGCGAGTCTATTCATTTTTCCTCCATTGTTGACCACCTTGAGAGCTTTTTGGGAGTAATTGAAGAGGGTTTCAACGGGGATTGAATGGAGGTGAGTCTTGTGACCTAGAAACGTTATTTTATTGAAGAATCAACCTTTGATTCTTGGAAATTTGGGTAAAAATTGGAAGAACTAGGGCTTAGTTTTTGAAATGAAAATTTGGGATTTGAAAGGGCATTTGAACTCCGATTTTGGTAAATTTGATATATATGAACTCGTGGCGAGACGAGGAATCCGGTGATGTGAATTTTGTAATTTTTTGAGAAGTGGGCCTGGGGCTCGGGTTTTGCCAACTTCGTGATTTTCGATGTTTTTCGAGTCTTTTAGATTGGGTTATGTTCGTTTAGCCTATTGTAATGTATTCCTTGTGGTTTTGATCAAATTCGACGCGCGAGGAGGTCGATTCGAGAGGAAAAGGCATAGCGAGCTAGATTTGTGGCCGGCTTGAGGTGAGTAATAGATGTACATGATGACCTGAGGGTTTGAAACCCTGGAATGTCGCATCGTGATGCTATATTGAGGCGAGACACGTACTCTATGACGAGTGCGGGGTCGTTTGTGATTGGAGATTGTGACTTAGTCCATCCCGAGCGATGTTCATACTGTATTCTTGACTAGGAATTGTTTGGTAATCATCCTACTTGGATTTTATGGATATATTTGGGCTTTGTGCCGATCATTTGAATCCTTCAGGGATTATTATCACTGTTTCCATATTACTTGGCATGTTAAATGATTTCAGTCCTGAGTTTAAATACTGTTTTTGAAATGTTCAGCCATATTTCAAAGATTTGAAACTTAAGCTACAAATTCTGACGTTTTGAGCTGAGAGCTATTACTTTAATATTGCCCGAGTGGCTTACGTGCATGTTCTGGACTGAGTATGGATCGGGCTGCATGCCGCAACGATGCTATGTTGATATTGTGCTTGGGCTGTAGGAGCCCCTCCAGAGTCTGAACCCCCACAGTGAGAGCGGGTACCCAAATAGATTGGGCTGCGCGCCCCAGCGGTCATATGCATTCATGAATTGATATTTATTTGTTTTACCTGTCACTTATTTGCTGCTATTTCACTGTTAAATGTGCTGGATTGCCTGTTATAGCTTTACATTGTAATATTTCATGATTTCTTATCTTCAGCCATTATCTATGTTTATTACTCACTGAGTTGGAGTACTCACTTTACTCCCTGTACCATGTGTGTAGATACAGATATCCCGGAGGCTCAGTAGAGTTATTGGCTGCTTGCAGATTTATCCCGGAGTTGTCGAGGTAGCTGCCTGGCGTCCGCAGGACCCGACTACTCCCCTTATCCCTTTTGCTTCCGCATCCTCGACTCTTTTATGTGTAGATATGATACTCAGTTGTATTTAAAAGCTCTAGACTCATGACCCCAGATCTGTTGGGAGTGTTTTGATAGTTGTTATGGTTTTTCCGTATTGTTTCTATTTATTATCGGGTTGGAAATCTTGTTAACTGCTAAATTAACTCTATTAATTGGTAATGGGTTTTTGTACTTGGGTTGAGAGTGTTCAAATAGTTGGGCTTGCCTAGCAATTGTGTTGGGCGCCATCACGATCGAGATTGGGGTCGTGATAAGTTGGTATCAGAGCCTAGGTTACTAGGCCTCACGAGTCATGAGCCGGTTTAGTAGAGTCTCGTGGAGCGGTACGAGGACGCCTATATTTCTCCTCGAGAGGCTGCAGAACCTTTAGGAAAACTTCATATTCTTGAAATTCTTATCGTGCGGCTTTGTTGATTCAAGAACTAAACTTCTGTATTCTATTCTCTCGCAGATGGCGAGAACCCGTGCTACCGGACGTGACGGACGACCACCATTACCACCCGCTAGAGGCCGTGGGCGTGGTCGAGGCAGACCAGCGAGGATAGCACTTGCAGATCCACCAGCTGCCCCGGTTCATGTCCAGTCTCCAGCTGTAGATGCTCCAGCAGCACCTGTTCAGGCACCGGCAGTGCCCATTGTGATTCCTGGCCTCCAGGAGGCCTTAGCTTAGATACTATCCGTCTGCACTGGCCTGGCTCAGGCAGTCTCAACCACTACTGCAGCAGCTACCTCACAGACCGGGGAAGGTCATCAAACCCCTACTGCTCGCACACCTGAGCAGGTTGTTCAGGGATTGCAGACACCGGGAGCAGCCCCAGCTCAGCCAGTTGCACCAGTCGCACCAGCTCCAGATTATGTGGTTCCAGCTATGCCAGACGATGAGCAGCGTCGACTGGAGAGGTTCGGTAGGCTCCAGCCTCCGATGTTCAGTGGTGCGGAGGGCGAGGATGCCCAAGGATTTCTAGACAAGTGTCAGTGTATGCTTCCTACCGTAGGGATTTTGGAGTCGAGTGGAGTGGCTTTTACTACTTTCTAGTTCTCATGGCCTGTATTTAGATGGTGGGAGGATTTCGAGAGGCGTAGGCCTGTTGGTGTCCTGCCCCTCACATGTCAGCAGTTCTCCACTCTCTTTCTGGAGAAGTATGTACCGTAGTCTTGTAGGGAGGAGCTGCGTCGTCAGTTTGAGTAGTTGATTCAGGGGGACATGTCTGTGACCCAGTACGAGATGAGGTTTACACAGTTAGCTCGGCATGCTACTTGGATGATCCCGATAGATCGGGAGAGGATTAGGAGGTTCATGGATGGCCTTAACTATTCACTTTGCATTTTGATGACCAGAGAGAGGGTTATGGGTGCCTCATTCGAGGAGGTAGTTGACATGGCTAGAGAGATCAAGACGGTTCGTCGTAGGGAGCGTAAGGAGAGGGAGGCCAAGAGGCCTCGAGGTTCAGGTAGCTTCAGTGGTGCTCCGTCTAGGGGCCAGTTCCAGCGTGGCAGAGGTCGTTCCTTCAGGCCTCCTCAGTCAGGTTGTTCAGAGTACAGTGGGGCCTCTTCAGGCCGTGGTCATCAGGGATTTCAGCAGGGCCAGTCTTCACTTAGTGCCCTCCCAGCACAGAGCTCTACTCCTGCCTCTTCAACCCTGGGTTCTTCAGCAGCAAGGGGTTCCCTTCAGTCCCCTTCTCCAGCGCCGGTAGTTGCTACGAATGCGGTGAGTTGGGTCACATGAGGAGGCAGTGTCCTCGGCTTCGTGGCAGTTAGTCTCAGCCAAGGGATCAACCTTCATCTTCTGCTCTTATTTCTTCAGCACCCACCTAGTCAGCTAGGGGTGGAGGCCAGGTAGCTAGGGGCCGCCCTAGCAGTGGAGGCCGGACTGGCGGTGGTCAGGCTCGATTCTATGCTCTCCCAGACAGGATGGACGCCATTGCATCAGATGCTATTATCACAGGTATTATCTCAGTCTGCCACAGGGATGCCTCTGTCTTGTTTGATCCCGGATCTACCTATTCCTATGTATCTTCATATTTTGCTCATCACTTGGGTACGACCCGAGGGTGTCTTGCTTNATGGGCATGGACTGGCTATCTCCGTGCCACGCTATTCTGGACTGTCATGCCAAGACAGTTACGTTGGCTATACTGGGTGTTCCGAGGATTGAGTGGCATGGTATGACTGACTATGTTCCTAGCAGGGTGATTTCTTTCCTAAAAGCCAAGCGGATGGTTGGGAAAGGTTGTCTATCATATTTGGATTTTGTGAGAGATGTCGGAGCTGAGACTCCTAGCCTTGATTCTGTCCCCGTTGTGAGGGACTTCCCTGATGTGTTTCCAGCAGACCTGCCGGGCATGCCACCAGACAGGGACATTGATTTCGGTATTGATCTGGTGCCAGGCACTCAGCCCATCTCTATTCCTCCCTATCGTATGGAACCAGCAGAATTAAAAGAGTTGAAGGAGCAGCTTCAGGAACTCCTGGATAAGGGGTTCATTCGCCCGAGTGTGTCACCGTGGGGTGCTTCGGTCTTATTTGTGAAGAAGAAGGATGGCACAATGAGAATGTGCATTGACTATAGACAACTGAACAAGGTGACAGTGAAGAACAAGTATCCCCTGCCCCGTATTGATGATTTGTTTGACCAGCTTCAGGGGGCAAGGGTATTCTCCAAGATTGATCTCCGTTCGGGCTATCACCATCTGAAGATTAGGGATTCAGATATTATGAAGACTGCTTTCAGGACTAGATATGGGCACTATGAGTTTCTGGTTATGTCCTTTGGGTTGACTAATGCCCCAGCAGCATTCATGCACTTGATGAACAGCGTGTTTCGGCCGTATCTTGATTCATTTGTGATTATTTTTATTGATGACATCTTGGTGTACTCGCGTAGCCAGGAGGAGCACGCACAACATTTGAGAGTGGTATTACAGAGATTGAGGGAGGAGAAACTTTATGCAAAGTTCTCCAAGTGCGAGTTCTGGCTAGGCTCTGTGGCTTTCCTGAGGCACGTGGTGTCCAGTGATGGTATTCAGGTTGATCCGAAGAAGATAGAGGCGGTGCAGAGTTGGCCTAGACCGTCCTCAGCCACAGAGATTCGGAGTTTCCTCGGTTTGGCGGGTTATTATAGCCGGGTTGTTCAGGGCTTTTCATCTATTGCTTCGCCCCTGACCAAGTTGACGCAGAAGAATGCCCATTTGTATGGTCGGATGAGTGCGAGGAGAGCTTTCAGAAGCTCAAGATAGATTGACCACAACTCCAGTATTGGTATTGCAATCAGCTTCAGGTTCTTACACGGTGTATTGTGATGCTTCGAGAGTTGGGATCGGATGTGTATTGATGCAGGAGGGTAGAGTTATTGCATATGCTTCTCGTCAGTTGAAGCCCCATGAGAAGAACTACCCTGTACATGACTTGGAGTTGGCTACTATAGTTCATGCTTTGAAGATTTAGAGGCACTATTTGTATGGCGTATCTTGTGAGGTATTCACTGATCATCGCAACCTTCAGCATCTGTTCAAGCAGAAGGATCTTAATTTGAGGCAGCGGAGGTGGCTTGAGTTACTCAAGGACTATGATATTACCATATTGTATCACCCAGGGAAGGCCAATTTAGTGGCTGATGCTTTGAGCTGGAAAGCGGTTAGTATGGGTAGTTGGGCGTACATTCCAGCTGGGGAGAGGTCCTTTGCAGTTGATGTCCGAGCTTTGGCCAATCGGATGGTGAGGCTAGATATTTCGGAGCCTAGTCGGGTGTTGGCTTGTGTGGTTTCTCGGTCTTCCTTGTATGACCGCATTAGAGAGCGCTAGTATGATGACCCGCATTTGCTTGTCCTTAAGGACAGGGTCCAGCATGATGATGCCATGGACGTGACTATTGATGATGATGGCGTGTTGAGGATGCAGGGCCGGATTTGCGTGCCCAATGTGGATGGGCTTCGGGAGTTGATATTAGAAGAGGCCCACAGCTCGCGGTATTCCATTCATCCGGGTGCCGCGAAGATGTATCAGGATTTGAGGCAGCACTACTGGTGGAGGAGAATGAAGAAATATATTGTGAGTTATGTAGCTCAGTGTCTCAACTGTTAGCAGGTCAAATATGAGCATCAGAGGCCCGGTGGTGTATTTCAACAGATAGATATTCCAGAGTGGAAGTGGGAGAGGATTACTATGGATTTTGTGAGTGGTCTCCCTCGTACCTCGAGGAAGTTTGATTCGATTTGGGTGATTGTGGATCGGCTGACCAAGTCCGCGCACTTCATTCAAGTGTGTACCACCTATTCTTCGGAGCGGCTGGCAAGGATTTTCATCCGGGAGATTGTACGGTTGCATGGGGTCCCAGTTTCTATTATCTCAGATAGGGGTACTCAGTTTACTTCCCAGTTTTGGAGGACTTTTCAATGAGAGTTAGGTACACATGTGGAGCTGAGCACAACATTTCATCCTCAGACGGACGGGCAGTCCAAGCGTACTATTCAGATATTGGAGGACATGTTGCGTGCCTGTGTCATTGATTTTGGAGGTTCTTGGGCTGAGTTCTTTCCACTTGCAGAGTTTGCTTACAACAACAGCTATCAATCTAGTATTCAGATGGCGCCGTATGAGGCCTTATATGGGAGACGGTGTAGGTCTCCGGTTGGTTGGTTTGAGCCCGGCGAGGCTAGACTATTGGGGACAGAGTTGGTCCAAGATGCCTTAGAAAAGGTGAAAGTGATCCAGGAGAGACTTCGTACAGCTCAGTCGCGTCAGAGGAGTTATGCGGACCGGAAGGTTCGGGATGTATCTTACATGGTGGGCGAGAAGGTCTTGTTGAAGGTTTCACCCATGAAGGGCGTTATGAGGTTTGGGAAGAAAGGGAAGCTGAGTCCACAGTTCATTGGGCCTTTTGAGATACTTAGGAGGATTGGGGAGGTGGCCTATATGCTTGCTTTGCCACCTAGCTTGTCGGGGGTTCATCCCGTATTCCATGTTTCTATGCTCTGGAAGTATGTTGGGGACCCGTCACGTGTGTTAGACTTAAGCACGGTTCAGTTGGATGATGACTTGACCTATGATGTCGAGCCAGTGGCTATTTTGGGTCTTTTGGTTTGAAAGTTGAGGTCAAAGGATATAGCTTCGGTGAAGGTGCAGTGGAGAGGTCGGCCCGTGGAGGAGGCTACCTGGGAGGCCGAGCAGGAGATGCGGAGCAGATATCCTCACCTATTTGAGACTTCAGGTATGCTTCTTGACACGCTCGAGGACGAGCGTTTGTTTAAGTTGGGGAGGATGTGACGACCCGGCCCGTCCTCTCATATGTTACTGCCCCGTTTTCCCCATTTATTGCTTCTTCATGTTTCATTATCGGCATTGGGTGAGTTAGAGTCGAATTGGTTTGGTTTTGGTAGGAAATGAGACATTTAGTCTCCTTAAGGAAGGCTTATATTGGAAAAGTCAACCGAATGTTGACTATTGAGTTAGAGGGCTCGAATGTGAATTCCGGTGATTCAGTTAGCTTCGGGGGATGATTTGTGACTTAGGAGTGCGATCGGAATTGATTTTGGAGGTCCGGTGTAGAATTAGGCTTGAATTGGCGAAGTTAGCATTTTGGCAAATTCCGGTTGGTAGGTGAGATTTTGATCCGGGGGTCGGAATGGAATTCCGAGAGTTTTAGTAGTTCCGTTAGGTGATTTTGGATATGTGTGCAAAATTTCAGGTCATTCGGAGGTGTTTTGGTTGGGTTTTTGATCAAATGCGTATTTCGGAAGTTTTGAAGAAACTTAGGCTTGAATCCGATGTGATTTAATGGTTTTAGCGTTGTTTGCTGTGTTTTGAAGATTGGATCAAGTTTGAATAACGTTTTAGGATGTGTTGGTGCTTTTGGTTGAGGTCCCGGGGGTCTCGGGGTGATTTCGGGTGGTCAATCGAACTATTTTTGGACTTAAAGTGTTGTAGGGTTTTCAGTTGTGGTGTTGCAGAAGATTTACCCATCGCGTTCGCGATGGGTAGGGTTGCGAACGCATAGAGGAGAGTTGGGAGGTCTGGAAATTGGTCTTCGCGTTCGCATCTCCTTGGTCGCGTTCGCGTATTATTGAAAGGCGAAGCTCCGCGTTCGCGTTTGGTGTCACGCGTTCGCATAGAGGAAATCTGAGGGGCCAGGAATTTGGCCTACGCGTTCGCGTCTATGGGCTTCGCGATCGCATTGATGTAAGACCCAGTCCTTCGCATTCACGTGGGTGGTGCCGCATTCGCGAAGGTCATTTTTGGCAGCATGAATATTTGGTCATCGCGAACGCGTGGGTTGTGACCGCGTTCGCGTAGGGTAAAGCACCTGGCAAAAAGTGTTTTATTTGAATATTTCATCCGCGAGTCTATTCATTTTTCCTCCATTGTTGACCACCTTGAGAGATTTTTGGGAGTAATTGAAGAGGGTTTCGACGGGGATTAATTGGAGGTGAGTCTCGTGACCTAGAAACGTCATTTTATTGAAGAATCAACCTTTAATTCTTGGAAATTTGGGTAAAAATTGGAAGAACTAGGGCTTGGTTTTTGAAATGAAAATTTGTGATTTGAAAGGGCATTTGAACTCCGATTTTGGTAAATTTGATATGTATGGACTCATGGCGAGACGAGAAATCCGGTGATGTGAATTTTGTAATTTTTCGAGAAGTGGGGCCGGGGCTCGGGTTTTGCCAACTTCGTAATTTTCGATGTTTTTCGAGTCTTTTCGATTGGGTTATGTTCCTTTAGCCTATTGTAACGTATTCCTTGTGTTTTTTTATCAGATTCGATGCGCGAGGAGGTCGATTCGAGAGGAAAAGGCATAGCGAGCTAGATTTGTGGCCGGCTTGAGGTGAGTAATAGATATAGATGATGACCTGAGGGTTTGAAACCCCGGAATGTCGCACCGTGATGCTATATTGAGGCGAGACACGTACTCTATGCCGAGTTTGGGGTCATTTGTGATTGGGGATTGTGACTTAGTCCATACCGAGTGATGTTCATACTGTGTTCTTGACTAGGAATTGTTTGGTAATCATCCTACTTGGATTTTATGGATATATTTGGGCTTTGTGCCGATCATTTGAATCCTTCAGGAATTATTATCACTGTTTCCTTATTACTTGGCATGTTAAATGATTTCAGTCCTGAGTTTAAACACTGTTTTTGAAATGTTCAGCCATATTTCTAAGATTTGAAACTTAAGCTACATTTTCTGACGTTTTGAGCTGAGAGCTATTACTTTAATATTGCACGAGTGGCTTATGTGCATGTTCTGGACTGAGTATGGATCGGGCTGCACGCCGCAGCAATGTTATGTTGATATTGCGCTTGGGCTGTAGGAGCCCCTCCGGAGTCTGAACCCCCACAGTGAGCGCGGGTACCCAAATGGATCGGGCTGCGCGCCGCAGCGGTCATATGCATTGCATTCATGCATTGATATTTATTTGTTTTACCTGTCACTGATTTCCTGCTATTTCACCGTTAAAAGTGCTGGATTGCCTGTTATAGCTTTACATTGTAATATTTCGTGATTTCTTATCTTCAGCCATTATCTATGTTTATTACTCACTGAGTTGGAGTACTCACTTTACTCCCTGCACCATGTGTGCAGATACAGGTATCCCAGAGGCTCAGTAGAGTTATTGGCTGCTTGCAGATTTATCCCGGAGTTGTCGAGGTAGCTGCCTGGCATCCGCAGGACCCGACTACTCTCCTTATCCCTTTTGCTTCCGCATCCTAGACTCTTTTATATGTAGATATGATACTCAGTTGTATTTAGAGGCTCTAGACTCGTGACCCCAGATCTGTTGGGAGTGTTTTGATAGTTATGGTTTTTCCCTATTATTTCTATTTATTATCGGGTTGGAAATCTTGTTAACTGCTAAATTAACTCTATTAATTGGTAATGGGTTTTCGTACTTGGGTTGAGAGTGTTCAAATGGTCGGACTTGCCAAGCAATTGTGTTGGGCGCCATCACGACCGGGATTGGGGTCGTGACACCCAAACAACTAAAAGCAACTATAATTGGCTAGGGATGATTTCGGAGGATGATCCTTCAAACTCAATTTTAGAAAATTCCTCTTCTTCAACAGACTTTGAACAAATCTAGTATCAGTCATCAAACAAACTTCTTCGAGTACACTTAGAATATAATAGACCCAAAAATTTCGAACGGATCCATCTTCTTCAATAGACTTTGAACAGACCCAGAAATTTTGTCTTCTTCAAAGAGACCCCGCCATCATCTTCTTCTAACTGGCTTCGAAAAATTTCGAATCAAAGCCTATCGAATCAGCTGAAATCGACCTAAATCTATAGATTCCACTTCACAGAGAAGCTTTCAACAAAGATTTCGAACATCCAATCATTTTTGACCTCCAATTTTCAGATCCAAACAACTCAGCTTCTTCCACAATGTTGGGCGGTGAAGAACGATAGAACACAGACTTATATTTTCAAAATTTAAGATTGTTTTCAGATACTTCGTTCCAGATTCGAAGTCAAGAGCAATAACAAGAATTAAATTTCACTCAATTCTTAATTTCAACACTTGAGAACGAAGTGCATAACAAAGCACTCAAGCAAATTTTTAGTTGTTGAAATTTTTGTAATTAATTTAAATCTTTTAATTTGATGATTTGACTACTGAAAAAATGACTCACATGCTCAAAATGTTGTTAGTAAATACGCATACACCACATAAGCAACATGTGTTTACTTGACAGACTTAGTAGCCTATTTGAAGTGTCTAAACGGTAAAGGGGTCAGTTGAGGTTTTTGTCTTATCGTTAGGGACAACTTAAAGGGGATGTTTATGTATTTCACCAATAAATAAGTCTTAATCCATTGGGCTAGCCCATTTAATTGGGCTAAAGTGATGAGCCCACTTTATTAAGCTCAAGATGTCATCTTCCTGGAGGCCCAGTTTGGTGCCACATGTCAAATGACATGGTGCGCCAAGTCAAACGGAAGAGACAATAAGATTGTGCCACGTGGCAAAATAACAAGGCATGCCAAGTCAAACTAAAGGGCCAATGAAACCGCACTACGTGTGCAAGTGACATGTTCTGGCCAATCAAATGAACCTTGTCACATTTCAATTTGATTGGTCGGAAAGAGTTTGTTCTTATCATAACTCTTCCCTCCCACAACTATAAATAAGGGTCTTCATAACTTAGAAAAGACACCAGAAGTTGTAACAAGAAGCAAGAGAGAGCTCGTGGATCAAACGCTTTAGATTTTTCTAAAAGCTACAAGCGTTCAGGTGTTATAAGGATTAAAAAATCAAGACGAAGATTCAAGAACAAGCTGCAAGACCGTGGATTAAAAAATACGTCAAGTTCAAGATCATGCCTCAGGAACTTGGATTAAAATAAAATAAAATTCAAGATTAGGCTTAAAAGCTCTTTTATTTACCGTTGAAGAGTAGAATTAGAGGATTCATAAAGTTTGTAACACTCAAATATGTAAAATAAAATACAACGATTGTTGCCATATTTTTCGGTCTTGTTTTATTTTTCTCAACGAAATTTATTGTCTACTCTAATTGCAAACTAAACATTTATTCTCCTTTTTTATAATTTAATATTTAAAAGTACTTTTTATAAAGATAGGCTAAACACATTGTGCTTTCAAAAAGTACTATTAAAATGAATTTGTCAAACACAAATTGATATTTAGCAAAATTACTTTTTTAAAAAGCAGGAGGTCACGTGTTCAAGCCGTGGAAATAGCCTATTGCTGAAATATAGGGTAAAGCTGCGTACAATAAACCCTTGTGGTCCGATCCTTCTCCGAATCCTGTACATAGCGGAGCTTAGTGCACCAGACTGCCTTTAATATTTCAAAAGTACATAAATATTTTTTAAAATAAGCAGTTTTTGACAGCACAGCCAAATGGGATCTAAATATGCACCCCTGAGTGTTAGATGTTAATTATTGGCTGTTAGTACAACTAAAAGAAAAGCTTGTCAAAGCAAATTGCACAGAATATTAAAGAATATTAATAAAAGATTATTGTGGTTGTATTTTAATCAACCTTTTTAGTTAATAAAGTTTTATCATTATTTTTTGTATGGTGATATTAAGGGTGCAATATATCAAATTCACCAATGGAACAGTGACTTAGACCTCAGCTGAGCTTTGAAGAGGCTGAGCTTCAATGGTGGAGAAGGCTTAGCCCTTACTCTATGAGCGATAGAGAAGAACGGAGAAGAAGACAAAGAGAGATGAACATTCTAGAATCTAATTGCAATCCACTTGACTGAAAAATTGAGCGGAGTTTCCACTATATACATGGATGGAATGAAAAATCAACTAACTAATGACAACTGTCAGCTATGCCACTAAACTAACTAACTAGCTAAAGACTTAGGCTAAGTAAGGAAAAATAGATAATTAATCTTAACACCTCCCCCCCCCCCCCCCCCCAAGTTGGAGGTGTGGTAAACACAACCAACTTGCCTAATGTGGCACTATGCTTAATTCTAGTTAAAGCTTTAGTTAGAATATTGGCTAGCTGACTGTCTGTCCTAATATGGTGAAGTGAAATCAGACCTGCTTGCAGTTGATCTCGCACAAAGTGGTAGTGCACCTCTATGTGCTTGGTTCTTTTGTGGAAGACTGGATACTTGGCAATGGGAAGTGCATACTGACCATCACAGAATACTGAAATAGGCATGGAAAAAGGGACAGTCAGTTCTTCAAATAATCTGCTCGACCATACCAATTCCCTCATGACTTTCCTTAAATCCCTATACTCTACTTCTACAAAGGACAGAGATATAGTTTGTTGTTTCTTAGACTTCCAACTGATTGCCTAGAAGCACCAAATAACCTGTAATGGATCTCCTGGAGTCTGGGCAGACTGCCCAATCAGAGTCATAAGGCTTTAACTTCGCAATCTGGATCTTTAGACATGAAGGTTCCCAAAGTAGGATCGTTTCTCAGGTACCTAAGTAGATGGAATGCTGCCTTCAAATGCGGTTCTCTAGGCTCTTGCATAAACTGACTTAAATGTCGGACACTATATGCAATGTCTAGCCTAGTATTAGTTAGAAAATTTAGTTTGCCCACCAGCTTTATGTAGTAAGTAGGATCTTGTAGGATGGTGCCTTCCCTGGCCTTTAGTTTTATGGTAGAATCTAAGGGTGAAGAACAAGGCCTGTAATCTAGGCAATTGTATTCTTTCATCATGTCTAATACAAATTTCCTTTGAGAGATTATGACACCGTCATCTTTGTACATCACTTCCAAGGCCATGAAGTAATGTAGTTGGCCCAGGTATTTGATCCTAAACTGCTCATGTAGGAAGGCTTTTAGTTGTATAATCTCCTCCTGATCAGTCCCAGTAAGTAGCACATTATCTACATATACTACAACATATACAGAGGATTATCCATTTCTTTTTATAGAAAAGTGAGTAGTCATTCATGAAATATGTATAGCCTTTTGAACACAAAGACTCGGTCAACTTTGCATACCACTATCGACTGGCCTGTTTTAGGCCATAGAAAGATTTGTTTAACTTGCAAACCAGTCTTGGCTTATCCATAACAAGTCGAGGTGGAAATTCCATATACACTTCCTCATTAAGATCCCCATGAAGGAAGGTATTGTTCACATCTAGCTGAGATATACACCACCAATTTTTTCATTGTTGTGGCTACCAGTGCTCATACTGTTGTCATATTCACCACTGGTGAGAATGTTTCTCTATAAACAATTCCTGCCTACTGAATGTAACCATTGACAACCAACCTAGCTTTGAATCTTTCAATACTACCATCAGCTTTATGCTTCCCTTTGTAGATCCATTTGCACCCTATTGCTTGCTTCTCAGGTGGTAAAAATACTAAGTCCCAAGTGTGATTGGAATATAGTGCTTCAAACTCTTGTGTCATTGTAACTTGCCATGCAACACTAATAGTTGCCTCCTCATATGATGATAGTTCCCTGTCATGACAAATATTTCTCACAAGAATCTGATTGTCAAGAGTTAATAGATCAGAGGCAACATGGTGATTCATAGAAAACAAGGCATTAAGAGAACTAGGATTTGGTTTGAGTTTAGGTAGAGAATGCACATAGTCTTGTAAATAACTAGGTGCTCTATGTGTCCTTAAAGACTGTCTCAGTTGTATATGTTCTACATGGGATTGTTCAGTGTAATGTTGTGGTGAAAAAGGTAATAGAGAATTAGGTATTATAGAAGGTGAAGGGGAGTTATCATGTGTAGGTGACATAAAATTGGATGTGTTGTCAATTGGACTCCTTTGATCATTGAGAGTTCCAGACATTTGTTGTGTGATGTTTGTGTTACCAAAAGGTTGTTCACATAGAGGCTCAATGAAGGGAATTGAATGAGGAACACATGGTTAGGAAGATGCATTCATATTGACTGCGAATGGAGGACTCATTAAAGACTATATCTCTGGAGACCAGAATCTTTATAGTGGCCAGACTTTGAACCTTGTATCCCTTTGTGTTGAAAGGATAGCCAACAAACACATGTGGTGTTATTCTTGGCTCGAACTTGTCCCTGTGTAGTTTAGGTACAATAGGATAGCACAAGCAACCAAAGCTTTTTAGGTGAGAATACTTTGGCTTCCTCTTATACAGCAGTTCACATGGATTTTGTTTATTAATAGAGGTGGAAGGGAGTCTGTTTATGATATAGGTGGCACGGAGTACACATTCATCCCAGTATCTTAGGTGCAGTTTGGATTGGAAGAGAAGTGCTTTGGCTGTTTCAAGGAGATATTTGTGTTTTCTTTCCACCACACCATTCCGTTATGGGGTGTAAGGGCAAGTTCTTTGGTGAATGATACCCTTATTTTGGAATAACATGTTTGCTTATGTATTGGTGAACTCTAGTTCATTATCTATCCTCATAGCTTTGACAATTACTCCAAATTGGTTTTCCACAAGACTAATGAATCCTTTGAGTACCTGGAGGGCATTACTTTTGTTAGATAAAAGGTGAGTCCAGGTGGACCTACTGAAATCATCCATAATGGTCATGAAGTACTTGTATTTTTCATGTGTAGGGACATGATATGGTCCCCATAAATCAATATGTAAGAGCTCAAAATTTTTGTTGGTTGTACTAGTTTTCTGAGAAAATAGAAGTCTTTCTGTCTGGCCATTGGACAGATGGTGCAATTGAAAGGTTGTTTGGAAGAAAAGGTTACAGGAATAGAGAAAATATTTTTTATTCTGATAAAGTGAACATGTCCAAGTTTGTTATGCCATAATATATCCACACTGTCTCCAACACACAAATGAGAAAATGCACTAGAAGATTTAGAGGGTGAATTCACAATAGAAAATTGTTCTTCAGTACTTGCACTAGAGCTATTTATAACTGGATAAGAGGGAACCCACTTATTGACATGTAATGGCTTATTTACAACAGAATGAGAAGGACATTGTGTGTTACAAGTGCAACAAGTAATGAGGGTCGGCAAGGAATCAGTGGTCTTTACAGCAAGGCTTGCACTGTTATTCTTCAAGCAGCTGGGGCACAAGATGTACATCCCATCCTTGACCTTACCAATTATTAGAGGCCTCTTAATTGAAGGGGCATGCAATATGCAACAGTACTTAATGAAGGCAACAAGAGAGTTGAGATGAGAGGACAAGGAGTGAACAAAGATCAAATTGTATCTAAAAGAAGGAATAAATATCACCTTGTTTAAAGTGATCTAAGGAGTAAGCACAACATTACCATCTCAGTCACCTTTACTTTATATCCATTTGGAAGTATGAGAAGTAAGGGATAAGGTAAGGTTATTATGTTGCTTAACAAGGTCTGTTAAAGGTCATATTGTTTGATGCCCTTGAATCTATAATCCATGAGCCAGTTTTGTTTTTGAAACATTCACATGAGAATTTATCAAAGTTAATATGCCCCTGAATCTATAATCCATGAGTCAGCTTTGTTTTTGAAACATTCACATGAGAATTTATCAAAGTTAATAAAGGAAGTGCAAGATATGATACCTGTAAAGTTTGCTGCTCCAGATGGAATGTTGGCCCTATTTGTGCAATCTCTTCCTCCTATTGATTGAAATTGTTGCAGTAGGTTCACTAGCTGGCTATATTCTTCCTTGGTGAGGCTTATATTTTGAGTAGTGTAATTCTCATTATTAGCATGTTGAGCATCTGTGGCTGCCACATATGCATTAGCCGTTGCTCTATTTCCTCTATTGAACTTGTTGTTCTAGTTCCCATTCGGATTATGCCCATAGTTAATATTTTGTCTTGGATTTTTATTAAAATTGGAAGCTTGATCGTGACTTGTATTTGGATTCTGATTTTGATTGAAAACTTGAGGATAGCCATGGAGTTTGTAACACTTCTCTTTTGTGTGCCCTGGTCTTTTGCAGTAATCATAGAAAGGTCTGTTTCTGTTGTTGTAAATGTTGTTGGGAGAGTAATTTGGTTTGAACGACCCTGCCTTGCATGTGTTAACATTTAGGGCTAATGATTCAAGAGCCAAATGGTTTTGAGGCTTGATTTCTCTCTATCTTTCCTCTTGAATCAACAATGAAAAAGCTTGTGCAATTGTGGGAAGAGGATTCAACATGAGGATACTACCTCGAACCACAACGTACGTTTCATTCAGTCCCATAAGAAACTGTATCAACTTCCTGTCCTGTTCAGCTTTGTTCATACTTCCTTAGCTCTACATGTGCAATTGCAAGTACAATGAGATCTATCAATTAGAGTGATGAGTTCCTCCCATAACTTCTTCATTTTAGTGTAGTAGCGAGTAATATCAAAGGCTCATTGGGACAAATCATTGATTTCCTTTTGGATCTGGTACAGTTTTGTTCTATTAGTTTGATCGTATCGATCTTCAAGTTCTTTCCACAACTCAACTGCATTTGTTACATACTCAACACTGTCTGTAATTTCCTTAGTCAAGGAGTTCAGAATCCATGAAGTCACCATATCATCACACCTCTTCCATAGTCGATAATTCCACGAGTCTGGATCTGGTCTTTTGCATTCTCCGTTGATGAAACCTAGTTTATTCTTCACTGATAGGGCTCGCATTACACCTCTTCTCCATGCACAATATCCAAAACCATCAAATAAAATAAGAACTAATGTTGCTCCTGGGTTATCAGATAGATGCATGTCAAGAGGACAACTAGCATCAATAATTGGCTGCTTAGGAGACTCATCCATGGGTGGCGTAGACTGTTCATCGTCTTCGATGGTAACCATCTCGTATAATATGCGAGTTTTAGGTAATTGAATACTAGAAGGTTGTAACTACAAATTTGGGACTTTGATGGTGAATTCCAAAACCTATGACTTAGAAATCAATGATAAACGAGTTTGCATGTGTGCGATCAAATTGAAATCGAGACTAATGAATTTAGATATAACAAATTTAGAGGGACAAATCGAAACTTGTGGCTTGGCTCTGATACCGTATCAAATTCACCAATGGAACAATGACTTAGACCTCAGCTGAGCTTTGAAGAGGCTGAGCTTCAATAGTGGAGAGGGCTTAGACCTTACGCCACTAGAGATAGAGAAGAACGGAGAAGAAGACATAGAGAGATAAACATTCTAGAATCTAATTGCTCAATTTACTTGACTAAAAAATTGAGTGGAGTTCCCATTATATACACGGATGGAATGACGAATAAACTAACTAACTGACAACTGTCAGCTACTCCACTAAACTAACTAACTAGCTAATGACTTAGGCTAAGTAAGGAAAAATAGACAATTAATCTTAACACAGTAAAGTTACTAATAATCGGACGGAACTCCCATCCATTTCTAAGTTCTTACTTGGATGGGAGACACTTGTCATATTTTAAAACTAATGGTTTAGATTTAATTAGTAAAATAAGGTTCTAGTACATTTAAGACAAGAGGGGCTGCTCTGATAGTAAGCAACCCCCACTTCCAACCAAGAGGTTGTGAGTTTGAGTCTCCCCAAGAGCAAGATGGGAAGTTCTTGGAGGGAAGGATGCCGGGGATCTATTTGGAAATAGCCTCTCTACCCCTGGGTAGGGGTAAGGTCTGCGTACACACTACCCTCCCCAGACCCCACTAAGTGAGATTATACTGGGTTGTTGTTGTTGTTGTTGAAGGTTCTAGCACATTTATGAACTTTTCCATAATTACTCCTCTTTCCAGATTTCTGAACTTCCATCTCCTTCCCTTATCTTGATTTTCCTCTTTCCTCCATCTAAAGGATTATTACATTTCAATGCAGTAATTGAGCATTATTAATGTAGTAGGTTTATTTAATTTTTTTAATTTTTCTTTACTCTTTACATAGTGCATCTTGTGATATCATTCCCGTTCATAATTATTTTCTTAATTAAAAAAGTGCAATTTCTATTGGTATTCTAATATGCAGCTTCTGATGCACATTTGATAAATGATTGACATTATATTGTATTTTTTCCTGTTTCTCATGGATCTGATTAATATTGACTGTAATTAGTGATGCCAATGATCAAGATATTGACAATTTTATAGCTTATGGAATTTGAGTACAGTTTTTTGTATTTGGTTAGACCAACTACAACTTTTTCAAATTTTAAATATTGTCATATTAATTTACATTTTAGCAAACTTGATCTCGTGCATTATTGATTCTCAAAATTTTTAGTAGCAGATGAAATATATAGTCAAGAGAAGGGATAAAGTAGAACATATAGCCAATAGAAAGGTTAGAACTTTGAAAAATAATGGAGTATATTTATGGATGAGAAAAGTGTAGCTAGAATTATGAGAATGCCAAATTTTTAGGGAGTAAATATGAAATATTTTTATTCTAACCATGGTTAGAATCTTATTTTAACTAATTAAATCTATACCATTAGTTTTAAAATGTGACAAGTGTCTCCCATCCAGGTAAGAACTTGAGAAAAATGGAAAGAAAGGAAATGGAGGGGAGTTCCATCCCTAATAATTAACCTTTTTCTTGAATGTAGCCCTTTTGAAAATAAAGAAAACAATAAATCTCCTTCAGCATTAATTTTGTCGAATTTAAGCCCCTATGCATTTTTTCATGCGAAAGACTGAAAACTAAGTACAAGTATATTTAATAAGAAAGTATTCTCGAACCAAATATAATAGATTAGTTAGGACATACTACTAATTATGATAATAACTCGTATCGAATTCGTCAATTATGAGCTAGACGCTTTAATCATTCAGCCATGAATACTTAATAGGCTTGTAAAAATATTTTCTCACATTGTGGCCTTCCTTCACGGAAGCCTTTCTCCCCCTGCCTCTATCAAGAGATATTTTCTCCACACAAAAAGAAAAAGTTAGACAAATAATAAACAAAAAAATAAAAAACTAATGTCTAAACTTCCTTCTTTCTTCAACCAAATAACACTAACTACCATTTTCTTGCAAAATTTCTCCAAAATTCCCAGTCCACAGCCAATTAATCTTTTTCAAACTCCCAGGTTTGCCTTTTCTTAATTCAATATTGTTATTGCCAACCCCATTTAATCAAGCTAGGCATTGACATGCCTGCAAATGGCACATATCTTGATGAAAATCTGAGTATAATTTTTCTGACATGCATGTTGTTTCCAATTCCTGTGAAGATCTGCTAAAAGAATACAATTCAACGTTGGATGTATATGAGTGGCTCAACAACCTAGACATTTACGTATAACGTACAAAGATATATTTATTCCATGAGTTCCATCACCTTTAAATTTTGTTTTTATTCAGTTGATGAATTGAGAAGTTGGGCAAAAAGAATATTCTAAAAAATGGCTTATCATGCTACCATGAGGGCGCAATCATCTTCTTCTCAACCGCCTGTCGTTCAAAAACTAACAGATGATCCTGTAAACCCTAAGAACGCTCAAAGTAGCGTTACATGTGTTTATCAATCTCATATTGGAGGTTATTGGCGTAACGTGACTGTCATATGGAGCAAGAATCTAATGAATCATTCCGTGACCCTAACGGTTGATAGCGTGGAAAGTGATTATCATCAAACATGTAAGATTGATCTTAAACCTTGGCATTTTTGGGCCAAAAAAGGATACAAAACTTTTGAGGTTGATGGAAATCAATTGGAGGCATATTGGGATCTAAGATCAGCAAAATTTTCAGGAAGTCCAGAACCATGTTCGGATTTTTACGTTGCCTTAGTTTCTGAGGAAGAGGTTGTGTTATTGTTAGGTGATTACAAGAAAAAAGCCTACAAGAAAACTAAATCAAGGCCAGCTCTTGTTGATGCTTTATTATTTTACAAGAAAGAACATGTTTTTGGTAAGAAAAGTTTCTCAACAAGAGCTAAATTTGATCAAAGGAAGCAAGAAAGTGATATTGTTGTAGAAAGCTCAACTTCAGGGCCTAGAGATCCTGAAATGTGGATAAGTATAGATGGAATTGTTTTGATTCACATAAAAAACTTGCAGTGGAAATTCAGGGGAAACGAAACGGTATTAGTAAACAAACAACCCGTGCAAGTCTTTTGGGACGTGCACGCTTGGTTGTTTTGTTCACCAGGGTCGGGTCATGGCCTGTTTATTTTCAAGCCAGGGGCGTCTGAGGACGACAGTGACAGGGAAGAGAGTAGTGTGGGTGGTGGCAGTGATTGCAGTGATCATAGCAAGTATTATTCGACGTTAAGCTACTCTAAAGCTTCACCATTTTGCCTCTTCTTATATGCATGGAAAATTGAGTGAGGACTAAGAATTGCTAAAGTGGTATAAATTGTAAGAATTTAAGCATGAAGCTTCAGTTGTAACTGGATTAGCAAATGACTTGTGGAGATCAGCAGGGTAAGTTTTTGGGGACTCCAAATTAATTTGTGTGAAAATGTTGTATTCTATATAACTCTATTCGGCGGATGCAGGAGAGAAGGGACACACTCTCATATATGTATATTTGGACAAATTTAAGAGATTTATACATATATATTTATGTTTTGCCCGCACCAATAACTAATGGGTTTAGTGATATTTCGCATTCACTAAATTAAAATATTATGAGCTCAGCTTTTCACTTCTTCTTGATGCTTGACCTAATTTTTCTCTTTTACAAGTTATAATTGAGGAGTTCGACAAGGAAAACAGTTTCTCATGAGTAGTTATAGAATTCATTTTTAGCATTCTAATTGAGCTACATTAAGGGTGTGCTTGGTAAGAAGGAAAACATTTTCTCATATTTTTCTATGTTTGGTTGAATTAAATATTTTGAAAAACATTTTCCTTATCAATTCAGTTTCCTCCAATTGGAGGAAAATGTTTTTCCTTATCAAGAGAAGAGAAAACATTTTCCAAAGCTCCTTCTCAACCTTCCCCACCCTCACCAACCCACCCTACCCCTCTCCAAAAAAAAAAAATTTTTTTTTTAAATTTCAGTTTTTTCGTTACCNATAATTTATTGGTTTAAAGGCTCAAAATTTTACAAGTTCCAAAATTATGAGTTCGGAGGTTTATATGTTTGGAAGTTTACGGGTTCGAAATTCCGCGGTTTTGAAAGTTTAGCGGTTCGAAAGTTTATGAAATTTGTAGATCCGGAAGATTGTTAGTTTGAAAGTTTATGGCTTCATGTTTATTATATTTAAATTATTTATGAATACTCTTGAGAAGTCATTTTCCTTAATTTGCGTAACAAACACCGGAAAATTCATAAGATTATTACTTGTTTTCCAAGAAAACATTTTCACTGAAAATTTTTTCCACTGAAAAAATTTTCCGTTATACCAAACATACCCTAAGAGTAAATCATCAGTAAGGTTCCATGTTCTAAACCAATATATATAACAAAATATTAAATAGCCATAATGTACATTTACCCTTTTCGCGATGCCTGTGTTTGTGCAAGGGTAACGAACTAAATTAAAGTTTAGTGAAAACTATAAATAGTCATATCTGATGCAAAATAATGAGAAGAAGAGCGATGGCTGTGTTAGCTTTGCAATACAATGAGAAGAAGAAAAAAATAGCGCAGACAGATGCAGAAGGTGGAAGACGATGAATGGAAAAGGTAGCAAGGAACTTTGTAGATATCCTCCTTCACATAATATGTCATAACAATTTTATGATGGAAATAATGCATGAATGGATGAGATATTTCACTATTGAATATAAATTTAGCGGCCATCATGAATTTGACGACACAGATTATTTTAACTCTTAACATGTGTATCTCAAAAAAAAAAAATCTCATGAAGATTAAACTGAGCAGCACTAGTAAAGGGGAAAATGGCTAAAATAAATACAAGGAGCATCGGAATCTTGATAGACATGTTTCAGAATGTTTAAGAATTGGAAACTTACTCTCTTAGTGCTCTATGGCTAAAGCTAAACTTCAAAGTGGGACTTCAATTACTTCATTTGCTCTTACGTACATATGCCTCCTACAGATCCATGCAATTTGGCCGTTGTCTCGGTACCTAACTCTCCATAATCCAAACTTTTCAGCAATATCTCTTCCACCCGAGCACCTTTGATCCCTCAAGAAATCAACAACCCATTGTTGTGCTGCTTTAAGATCTTGTTGGATGTCCCTTGAACCCCTATTTCTCTCCACGCGTCCTGCTGCTGCAACTCCAACAACACCAGCAGCTGCTGCCCCCGCTGCACTATATGCAGCAGGAGATTCAAGCAGATGTGCAACTTCTCTACTCAAATCTGGTATCATTTCTCCCATCCCTGCCGCTAAATGAGCTCCAATCTTGAGAGCAAATGTGACCAATTTCATGAACTTCTTCATGTATGGGGCTAGACATTTCACTGCCCGGTTATCAACTTGCATCACTTCACAACCTATCTGATCTTCAACCACATGCATTTCTCCTCGATACTCGCATAACATGTGTAGTCGGAGAGCATTCATTCCTGAAATCATGGTGGTGATCAGTCTCCTTGAGTAATTCTCGGTTCTTGCAAAATAAAACATGTTTGGCACTTTTCTTTCTTCAACTTGGACATTGTAGTTCACAAGGTAGTTCACTTTGCAGTTTAGCTCGATAAGAAGCCTGTGCTCGTAGTATCTAAGGCCTTGGATTTCTTGTTTTATATCTCTAAGTTCTTGCTGTATAATTGTAAGTCTCTGCAGAACTTCTTCAACACCCTTGGCTATTCCAGCAAATGATGGTACAATCTTTCCTTCAGTTTCTTCACTTGTAGTAGCAGCGTGAGTCTGTCCATCCTGGTTGTTATCCAAAGGAATTTGAAGCTCCCCAGCAAGGTTATGCAGATCATGGTACCTGCATTGAAGGACTTCCCGAAAATCATCATCGGACAAGAGATCCCGAGCATAGTCAAAACCAGCTCCAACGATAGTCCTTACAGAATCTGTTACCAAATCCCAAGTGTGCTGATAGTCATACATATTGTCTGCCGACACTGAGAGCAATGCCTGCTTTAATTGCTTGAGAGGCACAAATTGGTTTCTCCTGTACCTTGGTGGTATTAGATTTCTTACACATTCTGGTCGGATAATGTGTTCAGTCAGTGTGACCCCAAGGCAAAGGCACTGGATTGCTGGTATTATAAGCTGCTGGAATAGCCTTAGGGTATCTGTCAGGTGCTTTGTGGAACAAGCAAGCACATCAATGTAATAGCCTAATTGACCCCCAAGTTCTAGGCGGACATAGATGCCATTGATGCTCATTGTGATGAGGTACTTTTCTAGGCTATAAGTTGCTCCATACTGATTCTTCAATCCCATTATTTTGTTGTGCAAATGTACCTAAACAGATATAGCGAATAATATTCTTATACGAGGAGATGAAATAAATAAAAACAAAAGGGCTGCTACTCATTGCCACCATCATAGGATTCAAGAAATAGAGAATAGAGTGTAAAAATAGATGAGAGATCTTGCCTGTAAGCGGGGAAAGAAGCCCGGTGTTAGAAACATGTGGCTTGAGTCGTCACACTGGAGGTGCCTTCCTGCATAAACGCATTCGCTTGAGTTTATCTGCCACTTTGGTGGTTTTCCTCTACCTTCTTCAAGAAAGCAGGGTATCAACATTAGTGAATTGGGATCTGAAGGATCTTGTTCATAGCATAATTCAAGTTTCAGCATCATTCTCACAAGATCACTTGCATCCAAGTTATCGAAAACTTTTGGTCCTATCCCTGGAATCTGGCCATCAAGACTACTTTTAAGAACTTTTTCCAATTCTTTTCTGCTTATGAATCCATCTCCAACTGAAGTCTGCTTTTTGACATCTATTCTTATAAGCTGACCAAGTACTTCACCACAAAACCATTCACAATCTAGGATTAGGAAACCGAGTTCATCAAAATAAATCACCTCGCCAATGTGATGAAGGCACGTAGCAACAGCTTTTCTCCTCATTTCCACCTTTTCCTTATTATCGAGTCTGGAACGAACCCTGAGCAATGGAACCTTGACTTGGCATAGATCACCAAACTCCTTCCACTTTATTGCTGGCTTAGTATGGTTTTCCAATCTCCAGTCTGACAAAATTTGCATGAGGTCATCGCAAAGCTCATAGACTCTAGGAACCCTTTGGAGAACCGTCTTGCTTGTCTTTCGGAGGTGATGTGCGAGTTTACATACTGATGCAGACGATCTTGCATCAACTGTAAATACAGTTGGGTAGAATTCAACAAAGCCTTGAAATTTGTCCCGTAGCCTTTGGATTGAGTTTACAATAACCTGTAGGTTCTGTGACGGTTGATTGATTTTGTCATAGTGTGTAAGAACCACAGTCACATTTGGCAGCATGCACTGCTGAAGAGCTCTTCTTGAATTGGAGACAATAAACCTCAACCAGTACTGCAAATCTTCTTCAACTTCGTCCGGAGTTTTCTCTTCTCGATTATTTGGTTTCCTGAACAAACTAGAGATGACCAGGAAAAGGGAGGCGCTTCCATGTCCTGGGAACATTAGATCATGAAGTGCATAAAATTCTTGCTGACCGGCAAGATTCCAAATTGAGATCTTTGTGTCTTCATCTTTGAAATTTTTTATCTTCATCCCTATAGGTCTAACAGCTTGCTCAATTGGTTTCACAAGAGTTCTCACTTGGTCAATGTAAGGTAATTTTGTAGAAGAAAAGTGATGATGTACAGAATTGCATAGTGTAGTTTTTCCTGCAGATGCAAAAAGGATTTTAAAAAATTACCAAACAAAACAATATTTCTAATCAGTGATATAGTTGAATAAATATTACTTTAGTGTCTCACCAGCATATTCTTGCCCGCAGAGGAAGACCCTACAGCTCTTTGGCACTGTCATTGGCATGTCTTTGAGCAAATCAATCTCTGGTTCTGCCTTTTCGTTCTGACCCAATCTCTGATATATCGCTTCTGTTTTCCCCGCGTTCTGCAGTGGAGTTCTTGAAAGATCAATGTCTTCAATCCAAGGATTTACTTGTAAAACATCCATGATAGTTTGCAACACTGTTTCACCATCCACCCCTTTACAACCTCGTAATGATATGCTTCTTAATGTACCATTTATTTCCAAACTCCTAAAGATTCTGACTATATCAACTTGTCTTAAACTCGCATCATCATATATTCCTAAGCTGGTAAGGCTTTCATTACTAGTCAACATCTGCAGGATTGCTGCAAGCCCATCCCTACCAATTTTGTTTCTTTTTCCTCCAAGAGTTAGTGATTTGAGAGTGACATTTGCTTGATATTGCAGCGCAGAAAACCGGCTTAAAGGGCAAAGTAAATGTTCTACGCCAACACCTCCAAACCAATTTCCATTAAGATACAACTTCTGCAAGCTCTGGTTCTTAAAAAGCCCAGCTGCAACATAAACAACTCCTTTGTCTTTCAAACAAGTGTTTGACAAATTTACCTCTTTGAGGGTCCTGTTCTGTTCCAAAATCCATCGGAATTCCTTCGCCCAACGGGAGTTCAACCGGACTCCTGTCAGATCGAGTGACTTCACGGTTGAATTCATTCCTAAAGCACCAGCAACTCTACAAGCACCTGAAACATCAAGGCGATATATCCGAAGAGTGCTGTTTTCAGGTACAAATTCAACCACCTTTGAAGTTTTCTCATTGTTCTGTCCGCTCCATATGTGTACTTCCATTGACCTGTTTCTAGCAAGAACAGCTGAAATCAAAGGTGTGGCAGTAATAGACTTGGAATCAAATATAGTGAGTAGCTTCAATGTTGAGTTAACTTCTATCATTTTGGACAGCTCCTCTGCACCCTTTGAGCCAATGGAGTCTTCCCATATTTGTAAATTTTCTAAGCTTCGATTCACCTTAAGTGCTGAAGCAAGAAGAGAAGCACCAATCGAACCAATATTTGATTCTGACAGCATAATTTCCTTGATCCCTACATTCTTCTTTAAAACTTCCGACAACTCAGATAAACATTCCACAGTGAGACTGTTTCTCTTAAACACTAATTGGTTAATACTTGAGCTACTTTCAAGTAAACTTCCAAGATTTCTCACTTGCTGCAACTCCCATTCAACCTGGTGGAACTCCAAGTTACTCAAGGAAGCTTGAGTACTTTGTAATGTTGTCAGAAGCACAAGGAGATCAGACAAGTGGGAAAGACTCTCTTTTGATATGTTTATGTTCATTGAGTTTTCGGTTTCTTGATGACAACCTGATTTAGGCTGAGAAAGATAGAAGGAAATACTATGCAGATTGAGACTTGCAGATTTGATCACTTGATAACCCCATTGAAGGTCTCTTAGTTTCTGACGTGCTTCCATTTTCTTCACCTAATAAGCCATTTGAAAATCTCTTAGTTACTAATGTGGTGCCATTCAGACATTGTACTAACAGACCATTCACAAGCATTGCTACAACAGTAAAGGCTAAGTCGTCAACAACAAAGGGCAGCCCACGCATCCCGCTTTTATGCAGGGTCCGGGGAAGGGTCGCAACCCAAGGGGGCATGATGTAGGCAGCCTACCTTAATGCAATCAGTGGCTGATTCCACGACTCGAACCCCTGACCTCAAAGACCACGCAGAGATAATTTGACCGATGCTCCAAGGCTCCCTTCTAAGTCGTCAACAATAGATTTCTTTTTTATGATGTTTTCTTCTAAGTTGCACGGACTCTTCAATTTGGGTGCCGTCCCCGTCCCGATACGAGACTTGGACGGGTGCTGGAGCGGTAAACTTCCCGGATACGGTCAACCGACTTCGGACATTTTGACCGGAGTCCATCGACAAACTTGGGAGAAAATTGAGATTTTGATTTCTCAAAATCAAAAATTAAACAGATTTAAGTTATGGAAAATGGCATACCTTCAACGTTGTAGTATTTTTGTCTCATATTTGCTGCTTTGTGTGTCGGAGAAACCAAAAATTCAAAGTGTCATGTTCTGATTTTGTACTTCATGTAGACGAAACTTTGCCTTGAATTGCTTTCTTTTATTATACCCAATAAATAGCAGAAAAATAAATTCAGATGTTCTCATTTTGTACTTCTGATTTCGTACTTCTTTTTCTCTTAGCCGTATCCCCGCACCCGTATCCATATCCGGATTCGCACCCCCGAATCTTAAAATTTAGATTTTGCCGAATCCGATACTCAGAACCGTCCCCGTATCGGATACCCGCACCCGAGTCCGAGCAACTTAGGTTTTATTTACTTTGGTGCCAAATTGACATCAAAGATAGCCTATCTTATTGCTTTTAAGCTTTTTACAGTTGTAATGACATGCCCTTATATTCTTGACTTTTCCTTTTGGGAAAGTTGGGAGATTTCAAGCTCAGCAAGCAAAAGGCAAGAAAGTGCTGGACAAATTGAGCTTATTTGAAGGAAATTTTTTCTTCCAATTGTTACAACTGGAATGTAATGTGCTCTAAGATTTCAACAATCAAGGACGGACTCAGGATTTTTATGCGACAGGGACATAATATTCTGCTCAACCAGTGCCCCTAAAGGCGTTAGTGTTTAGGATGCCAAGTACTTTAAATTAATTATTTTCAAGGTATATACTAAGCTTACAGGGTCCGATGACTCCTCACTGAACACATAGGTCCGCCTCTGTCAACAATACCCTTTAGGCCCTTACTCTCCACCCTTTATTGACTTTAAACTTTGAACTTCTTTTTTTCTCTTTTTGCTTTATGCATTCAATATTCAAAACTTAGTGGGCTGACTAATTTAAATTTGTGTCGGTAGAACGCGCTCAAGGGGAAGCACTCCCTAAATATTTGTCGACTACTTTAGTTTTAACCTATGTAAGGCATCTTTAATGGAGTAATATTATTTTTTTCATTTTGAACCTATTTACTAGTAAAACAAATTATATTTTTGAAAATTGATGCAAATAAAAGTGTAAGCATTGCATTATCACTACATATGTAATAATGTAAGTAGCATACAAAATGATTTTTAAGTTCAACATTTGGTAAAAGGGACGAGTCTTCTCTCGTTTTGTTTTTTTCTCTCTAGACTAGAGCACTTCACTAATAGTAAAGGTGGTTTTTGTTATTTAACACATAGAGTAACTCTTTAAGTCTAAAATACATTGTGTACCATAAATGAAAACTAGAAAATGTAGTTACAAACCTGAGATGAAGTAGAAGAAGAAGCCGTATCAATGCCGGACATTGTATCAGCAACAGACGATGAATCACCAGGAACTGAAGACTGCTGCCCTTCTTCTCGGAGATCGGGCGGAGCTAGAGTATTAGGTACAGGTAATTTTTGCTTATTTAACTCATTTTTGGAATTTGGTAGAAGACAAGGGATTAGTGAAGCTGAAATGAAATGTTTTCTATGTAGCCTCTTCTTTGACGAGCCTGTCATTTTCCATGAGAGGAAATAGTGGGAAAAGGAAAGAGGTAACTTTTTGACCAATTTATACTATTCCGAGGAAAAAGTTGTTGCTTTTCTTAATCTTCTTTCGGCGGTTTGATTAAGACAGCTAAGAATATTATTTACTTGTACCCATTCAGAAGCCAAGAATTCTAAAATCTCACTTTATACCTATTAATTCCAAATTATTTACCCTTTAACGTTCATGCCCAAACTATTTACTACTTTTACCCATGCATTCCAAACTATTTACCCGCTTATTCTTTAGCTAAAGATAAACCATGCGGTAGACTAGCTAAGTCGCTAAAGGCCATAGATTATAGTTGCATTTATTATAGTACGTGTGTCTTTGTATGGGTCTATAATATATATTGTAATCATAGTTATTGGTATAGATAGATCGGATTTTAAATAATTATCGCCTCCAGTTATCATAAACTAGGACTCCCCTAAGTAAGTTGTCAAGCTGATATTTTAACAAATTTAATTTGTCGAATACTACTTATATTCATTAAAAGATGAACTGCTCCAACTATAAACTACAAGAGTGAAGGTGATCATTGGTGACGCTGAAATTAAATCATTCGAGCTATGATCGTCATTAATGACGATACTTGGGAAAATTTTAAAAGTCAACCGCGATACACTCTACAGGCACATGCACACTGAATTTAAATTTTTAATATTTTAATACTCTAGTATACTCCTAGTATATTTATTTTTTTAACATAGCTTTTACTATTTCTGTATTCAATACGAACTATACTTATAAAATGCCACCAATCGTGCTACACCGCATGGTTTTATTTTTTTCCTTGTTTGATTAGATTTGACTCGCGTGATTAAAATATCGATTGGCAACTGTAACCAAGTGTTGAGTCAGCTTGGTCTAGACTTGGAGCTAATTTGAGGTGATTGAGATCGAAATTTTCAGTTGAAAATCGAAGAAGAACACAACTACAGTAATAATCGAAGAAGAACACTGTTACCTAACAGTATACCGCTACAGTATACTAATATACTATAGGAGTATATAGTTATAATACAACAGTATACCATTATAGTATCCAAATATATTGTTATGGTATACTGTAATAATATGCAAGATATTGTAACAATATGTTGTAATAGTATATAATATACTATAATAGTATACTTATTACCCGTAAATTCACTTGCCTTTTTCTTTTTAATTTGTTTTAAGCTTTTACCTAGCGTGAGCGGCAAATTGAAAATGCAAAAAAATAAATAAATTATAGTTTACTATATAATGTAACGATATACTCTTACAATTAGATCCTTTTAGATTTTTTTTAAATTTTTTATTGATAACTGATATTATTTCAGTTTAATAATTGAATTAAACTTTTTTTAACTCTTTGCGTACAATTGTATACCATGTTGGTATAACTATATACTATACTGGTATCAAAT
>MU714821.1:1074-54000 GCA_026770625.1 Nicotiana glauca
GTGGCATGACATTTAACACTCATATATCATTGGCATACACGTTATTACTTGCCTTGTTGACCAGATACTCTAGTGTTACGTGTTAAGGAGTGCTGAGCCCGAGAGGCTGATATTGTTCTTGGTGAGTTGGGAGTGCTGAGCCCGAGAGGCTGAGTTTGTACTTTGTAAGTTGGGAGTGAGCCCGCGGGCCTGATACTGCACTGTGAGGTTGATACTGAGCCTGAGGGACAGATTTCTGATTATTTCCTGCTTGTTGAAATTATTTTTCGCAACTGTTGAAAAGGCATGTTTTCAAAAGAGATTTTAACTCAGTTTGAGATTTTCTAAAGGATTTTCTCGGTGTTACGGTTTTTACTATCTTTCTCAAAGGGTTGTACTGTTTGTTATAGCATTTTGGAGTGCTCATACGTGTTTTCTTATCGCTTAGATATTATTCGCTCTTATTACCACTGAGTTGGAAGTACTCACTTTACTCCCTGCACCTCGCGTGCAGTTGTAGGCACTGTTCATCGGTAGCGGGTTAGTAGCGGATTGAAGGTATTGCTATCGTAGCTAAGCAAGGTGACCGTCGGCGTTCGCGGCACCGAGTTCCTTCTTCTTCTTGATTTTCCAAATCTTTATTCTATGTATTATAGACTTTAAAATTGTAATAAAGACCCTCCTAGATGCTCGTGAATTGTGACACCCCGGTCGGGCTGTATTGGGTTGTATTTATATTGATTAATTCATATTCGAACTGTTATATAGCTGATTAACTGCTTTAAGTGGTGTTCTGAGATGGTCTAGCTGGCCTTGTCTTCACGAGAGGCGCCATCACGATCGGGTTTGGGAATTGGGTTGTGACAAGCACAAGTAGAGAAAAAGAAAAAATATATTATCTTTGGTTTGATCCTGACAAAGAGTTTCGTCATTTCGACATACCATGGACCAACAAAAATATCATGTGAGTTTTAAATTTCTTTCATCAATCTATTTATATCTATCTATCTATATCTATATCTATATTGTTATAAAAGTGAGAAGCCATAAATTAAATAGTCAAAAGACCTAATCACCATTCTAAATATCCTACTTAAATATATAAAAATATTATTTAATAGTAATATGCATTAATTAAAAAAAGAAAATGGGAAAGAAGAAAACTAGTTACTGTGCCTTTTCCAAAACGTTGTGTATTCTAAATTTGTACTTATCTACTAATTAACTTCTTTTAATATATGTTTTGATCAGAAGGGTTTCAGAAACAAGGAGAGAGAATGTGTGACATCTCACTACAACAACAATCCACTACCCTCAACCATATTCCTTCAAAACCACCAGACAAACTCAATCCACAACCCTCAAACACACCATCATACAAGAAAAAACTCCTAAAGGATGAGTTCATCATCAACAATAATGCCAATCTAGTAGCTAAAAACATTACATCCCAGGCTATGGAAATACAACAACCAGAAATGGATGTCACACACTCAAGGGTGATAATAACCCCTTGAAGCAAATGAATCTAAGTGCGGAGGACATTAATCGTATGTACAGCCCTTGGAAATTCTCAATTATCATAAAACTCATAGGCAAAAGGCTGGTGCATCACTACCTCAAAAAAACTACAAGACTTATGGAAAATTAATGAGAACTTTCCGCTCATTGATCTTGGGGAGGACTATTACACTGTTAAGTTGGCCAATGAAGAAAATATGATCAAAATATTTCACAGTGGCCCTGGGTTTGTTAATGGTTTCTCTTTCTACTCAAAAATGGGTACCAAATTTTGTAATCAAAAAGGCATGCCAAAGCTTTATAGCTGTATGGGCTCGTCGGCCCCAATTACCCACAGAGTGTTATGATGGAATAATTATATCAAGAATGGGAAAATCCATTGGAAAATTGCTCAAAATTGATGCATGTACTTCAGCTACGTTAAGGGGATGGTATGCTAGATTGTGTGTAGAATTGCCCCTAGACCAACCAGTACAAAACTAAATCCTAATTAGGCAGCACAAACAACCAATTTTTTATGAAGGAAATGATATCCTATGTAAAACATGTGGCAAGCTAGGACATACAAGCCTGCGTTACCCACAAGGAAGTCCACCAATTACAACAATGGAAATAAAGAAAGACATGGAGCCACCAATACAAAGTACTGAGTAGGAAGGGGAATGGATGACAGTTTCCTTCCCAAGGAAAGGAAAAGCAAAAATAGCCAATGAACGTGTTCACAAGGCTGGTGTAAATATCTCACTAGGTATAAATGTTTGTATGTTTGATGCGGTGTTAGGTATTTATTTCAATACTCAACATTTAAATTATGTTAATAAACAGCTTTTAACCAATCATTCAAACAGTAAACCTACCAAGCCAAAATACGTCCTTAATAATGATAAAAATCCCTTCAATAATGATCAAGTGCTAGAATAAAATGATAAAGGTGAAAGTAGTTTAACAAATAAGTGAAATAGCACAAGGTTTTGGGAAATTTAGAAATCAATAAAGAAAATCAAAAATTAAATTTTTTGCATGAAAAGCAAACAGCTGTCCACGTGACAAATGTCACAAACGTGGCATAAAATCAATACATAATTAGTAATAATAATAACATGCTTAATGTGATGGAAATGGATAATATTACTAAGCAACCAATCAGGGAATAAAAGAAACAATCAACCATCCTATTAACCTAACTAATAACCATGGTAATACTACCTTCATGTATGCATGCCCCAACCTCTACGACTAATAAACTAAAAAACACTTAAAACACAATTGTGGACAAGTGGCGAAAGACATATCTATGCAAGATATGGATATAAATCACAAGTAAAAATCTGACCAAACCAAGGGTATAGAACTAATCATTAGGGACTCCCCCAATCCCCTCACTACCACCCCTCCTATAAACTTCATAGTTCTTAATGATGGCCAGAAATCCACTAACACTAAGGAGGAGATATCGTCTACTTCAACTAATACATCTATCTCGCAATTCCAACATGAACAACCTTCCAAATCTCCCACCCCAAGTCCACCCAAATCAGGCGATTTATGCACAACCACCAAGTCCACCAAATTAAATCCCAAAATCATGGGTGGAACTAGGGCTACAGGGTCATGCAGTGACCTTCAACATGGGATCAATGGCGAGGAGCCAATACTGATAATCCAAAATACCCACTTGTTAGCCCAACTGATCTCAGAAGGGATGAATTTAGCCATGAACAATTATGTTAATCAAATATGGATGAATAATATCCTTCAATCATTAGCCCCATCAATGAATCCAAACCTAGTAAACAACATGCACCAAATGTGGAATATTCCACACCACCAAAACTAACAAATACTCAAAAATCCACCACTGAACCTACCATTTTTTACTCCGAAGGATCTCATGGTCCTAAATCCAGTGTTCACACAATGGACTACACAGGCAGTATCCAACCAACAACACCACCCACAACAAGTTCTAATGGATGAGCAAGCACCACCACTAAACATGCCAAACCAAGAAGGGATACAAGAGGAAGGAGAGGAGCTGGAAAACTTGCCACACATGGGGGAGCCGGCAGTGGCCTTTTCAAGTCTAAACGACGTAAAAATACTAATATTTATGAAGATGCTTGATGGGAAATCTATCTTCAATTGCCCAGTGACACTTTTCAAATTCTCACTGGACATTCGACCACCACAGGACCCAACTGTGGGGAAGAATATAGTGATCATGGTCCCCTCTCTAAGAGGGATTCCAAATAACAACCCTCCCAACAATAACCCCATGCATCAGCCTAGCAATATTGTGGTCTGGAACGTTAGAGGTTCTAACAATGCAAACTTTACTAGGAGTTTTAGAGAATTAATGGATACCCATAGGCCCTGTTTGGTTGCACTACTAGAAACAAAAATGGAAAGCCATCTCTCTATCCTAGAGGCTTTTAGCTTTACAGAAATAATTGACGTTCCGTCAGTGGGGCAGATTGGAGGCTTTGTAATCTTGTGGAATAATGAAGTGGTAACAGTCAACAATTTGACTAGAAATGGGCAAGCCATACATGCAATGATCGAGGTAAAACCAAAAACCTTGTCTTGGTTATTTACTGCAAGTTATGCTAGTAATGACGTTCATTATAGATACAGGTTATGGGATAATCTACAAAATATCTATGATGCGTATAAAGAACCATGGTTAGTGGGGGGAGATTTCAATGAAGTTACTAACACTACTGATAAGTTTGGGGGTATAAATATAAACCAAAAAAGAGCTAAATCTTTAATAAACTGTCTAGAATATTGTAACTTAGTGGATTTAGGCTTCAAGGAGTGCAAGTACACATGGTCAAACCATCGTAGGAAAAAAAAGATTTGATCATGGAAAGGCTAGATAGGATTTACTCTAATGATAATTGGTAAAAGCCTATGTGAATGTTACCATAACTCACCTACCAAAAATTCACTCGGATCACTGCCCTATTCTTATAAGAATTAATTCGAATAGGGATAGACCTTTTCGTATAGAAACTTATTGGTGTACATATCCGAATTTTAGCCGGCTTTTCTCAACTAGCTGGGAAAATAAAGATTTAATGGGGGGACTGAAAGTTTCCAAAAAAATGTGTTAGAATGGAAAAACCAAACCTTTGAAAATATTTTTGCTAGGAAAAGAAAGGTCTTAAAAAGGATTGATGGGATTCATAATTCTATCAACTACAAAACTAGTATATTCCTTCAAGACCTTGAAACAAAACTTATTGATGAGTATAACACAATTCTTAAATTGGAAGAAGATTATTGAAAAATTAAGTCTAGAGTTCATTGGTTGAGCGAAGGGGATGCTAATACTAAGTTTTTTCATATAAAAGCTACTAATAGGAAGAGAAGAAATAATGTTGTTTTCTTCAAGGATGATTTAGGGAATTGGATTGAAGACCCATCCTCCATAATGGATCATGTGACTGATTGCTTTACTCAATTGTTCACAATATCTCACAATAGGACTAATTATAATTTTATTAAAAATGATGTTAGAAATTTTGCACCATGTGACGTCTCAACACTGGATAGGCTCCTAAAAAATCATGAAATTAGAAGAGTGGTGTTTTCTTTTAAGCCATACAAGGCACCAGGGCCTAATGGTCTTCATCCTTTTTACTTCCAAAAATTCTGGCATATATTAGGAAGCAAGGTTATTAATCTATGCCACACCATCTTTAACACCTCGAAAATACCCCAGGAAGTGAACCAAAATTATATTTGCCTAATTCCAAAAATCAACAATGCTAACACGCTAAAAAACATTAGACCTATAAGTTTGTGCAACATGATTTACAACATTATCATCATAGTGATTGCAAATAGGATCAAGCCTTTTCTTGACCAATTGATCAATATAGAACAAGCCATCTTTATAAAAGGAAGGAGAGCTAGTGACAATGCAATCATTATTCAAGAAGTCCTTAAGAATTTTAACCACTACAGAGGTAAAGAAAAAATGGTCATGAAACTGGATTTAGAAAAAGCGTTCGACAAACTGGTATGGTCATATATCTTTCGAACCCTTAATTTTTTCGTATTCCCCAAGAACATTAGTAAACTAATCCTCAGCTGTGTTACCACAAGTACAATTTCAATCCTTGTTAATGGTAACAAAACTAAGGAATTCACGCCCACTAGGGGGATTAGACAAGGATACTCCTTGTCCCCATACATATTCATACTTTGTATGGATATGCTTTCAAAAAACTTTAACCATGATGTAGATATTAGAAATTGGATGCCTATTAAAATGAACCCTAAGACACCACCCCTCTCTCACTTATTTTTTGCAGATGATTTGACACTAATGGGTGAGGCTAATCAAAAACCCCTTAGTACTATTAAGAAATGCATGGAGGACTTTAGCAAATTATCTGGTCTGGTCATCAATATGGCCAAGTCAAAAATAGTCATGTCTAGAAATTGTAAAAAACAAACTAGGAAAATGGTTACTCACATACTTGGGGTTACTGTTAGTAATAATTTTGGAAATTACCTAGGTTTTCCAGTTTTAAATAAAATCCCTAGGCACAAGGCCTACTAGACTTTACTTGACAAAATGAGGGCTAGACTAAATAATTGGAATGCTAAATGGTTTAGTATGGCGGGAAGGTGCACTCTAATAACATCTACCTTAAATACACTGCCAAATCATCTAATGCTAATAAGTTTGCTCCCCACTAAAATATTTCGAGAGATAGACAAGATCCAGAGAGATTTCATTTGGGGTACTAAAAGGGATAAGAGGAAAATACACCTAATTGGTTGGGACACAGTCACAAACAACAAGTCCAATGGTGGTTTGGGTATCAAGAGAGCACAATCTAAAAATCAAGCACTCCTTACAGGTTTGTCGTGGAGAATTCTCACTAACACTAATTCGTTATGGGCCAAAGTGCTAATTAATATTTATGGGAATAGAAAAAGAATAATTGGCTCCTGAATAACGTGGAAAAGTCTGCTAATGGGTTGGACCATTTGTAATAATGGCATTACATGACCAGTGAATATACACTCATGTATGAACATATGGGATACAAACTGGATCCCAAATTTCACTAATCTACGCAATAGCATTTCAGGGCCGTTAAAAAAAATGAGGAGAAGCTAAGTATAAGGGACATTTGTGACAAAAAGGGGTGGAACTTAGGGAAAATTTCCTTCAACTTACCAAATCCTATTAAAAACATCATAAATGCAATTGAACGAGATACACAAATAGCTAATCAAAACGAGCTCAATTGGAGTCTTAACCCAGTGGTATATTCACAACATCCTATTCCTATAAGATGATAGATTGATGATAGACTATAATTACGTATTTTTGTCTATTATTACACTCTAATTTACTGCACTTTAGTTGAGTTTAAGCTTTAATCGCTAGTATTTTGCACTAACGTTGTGTTTTGTCCCTTATAGGAGTGACTTCGAGCTATTTAGATGTTCTGTAATGAATTAAAGTGATTTGGAGATTTAAAGTTTGAGTAAAAGTTCAAGAAATTAAGCCGGGATCGTGTTCGGGGGTCAACGAATGATAGTCAGAGCGAACGAAGACTCCAGTTGGTATATTATACACTGTCTAGTAAAATAGATATAACGTTTTTCTCAGAACTACATTTTGGCTTCACAATATATGTCTGGAAAGCTTACTCAAAGGGACACAACTTTTATGTTTTAAGTTTTTCCAAATTCGAAAACGAACATGGTGAAAAATGCACTTCAATAGCGCGATCGCACTCAGGTCGCTCTCGTCAGGCAGAACACTGGGCCACTAGCGTGACCACTAGCGCGACAACTAGCGCAATCGAGCTAGTCAAACCCGGGAAAAGTGTCCTTTTTCACATTGGAGAAGGTATAATTGTTTGGGCCCAACCCTACTCGGTATATATACATAGGAGAACATTTTTTAAAGCAATTTTTTACCAAGGAAGAGCACAGAGCCGCCGTGGAGGCTATGTTTCATCTTTTCTTCCACCAACCTTTGTAATTTTTATGTTTCTTTGTATGATTTGTTGTTTTCCTACCATGTCTATGTGGAGCTAGAATTCACGTTCTAGGGTTGTGGTTCTTTCATGACTATTTTTATTCGAATATTGATTTTGATTTCTTGATTTATGATATTGGTTTATTTATTCAATCATGTGCTTAATTATTTGATTTCTTGATAAACAATTGAATACTATCTACGAATCTAGAGTTGAACTCAAAAGTGGGAATTCTAGATTGCATATAGGATTGGATAGAGCAAGTTCTTGAACTTGGGCATCGGGGTTGTCTTGCTTGGTTAATTGTCCTGCTTGGTTGATTCACAGGAATTATAAATGTGTTCTTGTTGATTCTAATTCTATAGACATATAGGAGTTAGGTTAGCTTGAATAGGCGAGTAAGAACTCGACAGATTCTTATGAGCAATATTAACCCTGTCAACCAATAAACTAGATAAATTAGTTAGTCAATTCAATTGAAGAATACAATAGGAATGTTAGATAGCCCATAACCCTAGATCGTTTTCATTACATTGATATCATAAAAATCTGCTCTTTCTCTGTTCAAAGTTCACTTTTATATTTTTTTATTTAATTCGTTTAGAATCAAATACTTCTAGGTTTAATTCTTGTTTAGATAATTAGGATAGCCTAATTTAATTAATAGTTAATCACAAGTCCTCGTGGGATCGACATCCGACTTTTAGTCACTTTATTACTTGATGACCGCGTGCACTTGCGTGTGCGTTTGGCCATAACATAGATAACCACAACCCAAACCCATAACCTACCAATTGGATTTGGGAGTTACACTGCCCCAATAAGATTAAAATGTTCATCTGGAAACTCTATCATATGAGATGACCCACCAGAAGCTATGTTGCCAAGATTGGGACTAATATAGACCCAACGTGCCCAGTATGTAAGATCAATAACGAGTCTATATATCACATTTTTTGGGAATGCCCCATAGCTAAGACGTTATAGCAAAATCTAGGGGTAACCATTAATAACGGGTACCCCAATGAATGGTTGAATTTAATAATAAATGCATCTCACAAAATTCTAATGGGGTACGTCACTTGGAAAGAGATTCTACCTTTTGCACTATGGGGGATTTGGAATAATAGTAACCATAACAACATTAACAACCAAACGTCTCATATAAATGTAGAAAAATTCTTGGCCTGCACAAGTGAATACTCTTTTTTATCAAACAAAAATATCTTTCACAACAAGGTTATTTGGGTTAAGGTCAAATGGAAACGACCAATAAAAGGTTGGCTTAAGGCCAACATTGATGGAGAACTCAATAGCACCAACATGGAAGGGGGCATCAGTGGAGTTTTTCGTGACTCAAAGGAAGGTGGAAGGCAGTTTTCTTAATGAAAATCCATGCAAGCTCACCAATACAGACGGAACTACAAGCTCTTTTGCACGCACTACAATTAATCATCAAGGAACATATGTTCCCTATAGAAGTGGAAAGTGATGCCACAGAGATTATTAGTATTATTAATAAAATAATGTCTTATTTCATAAATGTAGGTTATTGGTGGAGGAGTCATCCTGGCAGGCGACGATATTATTCAGGCATAGTTTCAGGGAAGGAAATATGGTGGCTCATGTTTTGGAAAAAGCAGCGTTAAGGACAACTAGCTACAATAATTTATGTATATTTGTTATACCACCTGACCTTGTTATGGATGTATATGACAAGGATCAGTAAGGTTATGTTTATACTAGAACTTGCTCAAGTGAACACTGTGAACACTTGGTTGCATTAGGGAATGATAGTGCCTTACAAGGCATAATGGTAGGTTATGATAAAATATGTATTAAAGACAATTTTAGAGGGCATTAGCACTCCTATGTTATATATAATTTAAGTATGCTTTCCAGTTAAAAAAAAAGGGGTTTCAAAAACGAGCAATGAAGAAATCAAGTCAATTTTTCTTATTCCGGCCTATTCTTCTATCATATGGGGATTGCACTGAATCCTCTATATGAGGCTACATCCCCTCTTCATCTTAATAGTAGCATTTTTTTGTACTTTTGAAACTAATGGCTTTTTGGCCACCTTTACTAAATTGGTTGATGATATTTTAAACGTCAATACCACACAAGAGGGGTGATTTATGTGGTACCCAATTTTCGCTTAAATGAACTATAGAAGGACCTGGTTCTTTTATTTGTTCCAACTACTACTGTTTTCGAAATAATAAATAATGAAAATAAAGAACACACAGATTTTTACATGAAAAATACCTGGCTCAAAAGGTGAAAAAATCACGATCTACTACTCAGTAGGATTTTTCAAAACTTCCACTAAAATCACTAAGCCAAAACAGCATTTACAAAACTCTTTGTAAACCTTAAGATTAACTCTAATCCCATTGTGGCACACAACCTCAACTATTGCAACAACTTCAAGTTAACTCTAACTTGAACACTCTAGGTACCTAATACAATTATTTCTATGAAAGCTGAAAGGTACAAAGTAAAAACACCTACTACAATTGAACTAGAATAAAAGATAGACACTTGGAATTGGTTCTTCTATCTCGTTCAAGTAGCTTTAGGATTGCACACTCGAATCACACATAAATTGCTTATAAAATCGCTTGGATCTTTTGCTCTCAATTTAAGTTTAACTTCTGCTTATGTGCATTTAATGGGTTAGTAATTAGAGATTGACTGGGATTCAAATACTCCTCTTCTATCGTAGAAGAGTTCGAGGTGATCTCAAACTCTAACACTATATTCTTCCAAAATTGTGTTCTCTTCATATAAGAAGTCTTTCTCTCCTTATCCAATGTGCAACCTTTTCGATCAGATTAGGAGATATTACTTCTTGATCAGTTAGATTTATCTCTTTCACGTGCAACTCACATGTACAGGTTGATCATGACTGTGCTTCACAAGATGGACCTGGTCCATGTCTGAGTTCTTTTGTCAATCTTCAAAAATTGACCTGTTCTTGGGCCAAAAAATTCCCCCTTTTTTGTAATGACAAACTTTTTGCTTTTTACTTACTTGTATCCTATAAAAACTCAGCTTAACCATCAATACAAAGTTTAGAAAATTCACTTATAATCAAGGACCAGGTTAATTAGGTTGTAAATATCACTTATTTAGAATGTGTAATGCACAATATCTCTTCGCTCTTTTGGAATCATCGAAAAGTTGCATACAAAGTGTGAGTCCCAGATTTTAATAAGTACTCATGGCCACTGGGGCAACTGCAAGTGCAATCATGGTTTAATCATCAGTAATAAAGCAAACATATTTAAACTATCAAGGAAAGATTAACATTGAACAAGAACTAAAACAGTAGATATCATTGATAGAATATATGTTGCTACCATAATCCACAACCAGAAAGCAAAAAACATTTAAAAGATGAGCAAAAAAAAGATAGAAAAATCCCTAATATGGGTCACTAAAGGTACTAGACAGGTTTAGCAGACAAAGGCTAGAATTCCTAAGGCTTGGGGGAGCTAGAGGGATGGTTTTGGGCTTGGAAAATTTTTAGCATATTGTGAATAATTTCATCATTCTTCTCTTTTTCCTTTGTAAGCTCAGTTCTGAGGGCATCCCTCTCAGATTCCACCTCTGCCAGACGAGCCTTGAGCCTAGCTATCTCAGCATCCTTGGCTTCACATTCCTGAACTAGAGCCCTGACTTTACTGTTGATAGGAGTCTTCTTGGATGAACCAGGTTCATTTGGTATGGCATTGACTAAATATTCACAAGCAATTCAGAGCATTAATGTAAAAGTGATCCTTGCTTGAGTCCATTTCCCATTTCTTTAGAGGCACATAGCACCTATCCAGAATCGTAGTTAGAATAAAGCCATAGGGGGTAGCATGGGCCTTGGAGCCATTGATGACCCTGTTCAGTAGCTTGATAATGAATGCAGACCAATTAATTTGTGTTCCACTTTCCAGGCACTCCATAAGAACTAAGTCCATATAATTTGCAATATGCCTTCTCTCTTGTTAGGGCAATAGGCACTTGTTGTAAAATTCAAACAAGACTTTGTTTTGTGGACTCATTTCACTTTTCTGAACAGCCCTAGCCTTATTCACATTTTCAGTATCACAGAACCTCATGGTAATTCAAGGGCAGTAGGAAGGGAGTCTAGATAAGGCCACATTTGCCTTGTATAGTCATCAAACCCTTAAGAGGGTATATCAAGGATCTCTCCCAGTTTTTTGCATCAAAGGTCACTTGAACTCCTTTCACCAGGCTACTAACCTTGCCATCCTTAACCTCTGCATTTGCCATGAACTCAGTGATCTCATTCCTGGCTAGCCTTCCATCCATCTACCCCTGAGCAGCTAAGGCATCCACCAGCCTCATTATTCCTAGTTCCACCAGGTCTTTCAGCAATCTACCCTTCAAAAAATTTCTTTTGCGAAACATGGAAGGCTTGTCTTGTTCACCGTCAGACTCATCTTCTTCTTCTTCTTCTCCACTCCATTCCTCATCTTCAAAAATTCTTACTTGTTTACTTTTCACTTCAGTTCTTGTCCTCTTATCTGATGAAGGTTCAGCTGCCTCAGACACAGAAGAAGATTTCTTGGAAGAAGTCTTGGGCTTTTTGGGCTTGGGGTCTGAACCTCCACTGTTGGAACTTCCTCCTAATGGACCTGTTCCATCTCCTCAACTTCCATAGCCTCTAAGGGATCTTCCACCTTCCCTTTTCCTTTAGCCATCCTTTTCTTCTTACTCTCAGCTAGAGCCTTTTGTAGATCACTCTTACTCTGTTTCACCCTGCTTCTTGTGGCTATTCCCTTAGGCAACGAAGTTTCAGTAGTTGTTGGGGATGAAGTCTTTCTTTTCTTAAAGGGTTTAAGAGCACTGGGGGCTTTTGGTGTGGGAGTTCTTCTTTTCTTTGGATCATAACTTGCCCCAACTTGTTTCAACAGGTCTCCTAGGGTCTTTTCAGTTGATGAACCATGTTCATCTCCTTGTGCGCTTAGATCAACTAACCCTTCAGAAGCTTCACCAGAACCACTTTCCCTTAACTTCTTGACACTCTCTTCTACATTTTCTTGTTCAACCCCACAGATAGCAGGCACAGACAAACCAGCAGTGGGTAAATGATCAACCATTTTTCCCATTTCTCCTCTCTACACCACAAGCACCCTCTCTCTTTTTCTTTTTAGATTTCTTTTTACCTCCACTCCTTGGTAACTCAGGTAATTTAACACACCTGATAGGCCCAACCAGAACAAGCCTAGTTTCTAGATTTTCAGTCAATAAGAACTTACCTTAGAAGGGGATTCTTGAGTCTTCTCAGAGTTAGAAGACCCAGGACCTTCCCCCTTACTAGTCGATTTGTATGGCTCAGAATCAGAGTTGGAGTCAGATTCGTTGACCTAGCTTGCCTTTAATTTCTCATTTAATTTCTTTGAGAGAGCCCCATATGCTACTATTTTCCGAGCAAGCATTTTTACCCTTCTCAGCCTGCGTTTGGGAGATGTGCTAGGTGGAAGAGGGGTAGAGTGAATTAAAAGGAGTGGGTTGTGGAGGAGTCCCAGGATTGTCTTGTGGGTTTGTCATGATCATTGGTTTCTTGAGAGAATTGGTGAGTTAGAATTTTGGAGAAGAGAGCAAATTAAAGTGAAGAGGGATTTTTGACGGTTTGGGATTATGAAGATGGAAGGAGGTAATGATGCGTATTTAAAGAGAAATACACCTTTAGTGTATAACAACAACTTTAGTAGTGGTCAATTAGAGGTTTAATCAACCTGAAATTTTAGGTTTGAATGAACGGTTAGGCTTACCTAGATTTTAGGCATTTTTTTGTGATTTAGAGTTCTAAGGCTGACGGAACTGGTTAAAAACTAACGGATAGAATTTTCTAATGAGTTGAACAATTGTAGGACTTTTGCTCATGATTTAAATATTTATATTTCTAATTGTGCAGAGTATAGAAAACATACCTTAGCTTTCAGATGAACCCATACTGATAACCAGGTTCTTCATTTAGAATTCTCTTGACCATGCCTCAATTTACCATAATAGAGAAAATATTGTAAGAGATCAGTGAGTCATATTAACACATTTCACAGGAGTATACTAATTATAGTATAAAGCTGAGTAAAAATTAATCTAAATATTTACACAAATTCAAATTTCCTAGCTAATTTTTTTTTTCATTGTGCATTCTGAGTTGGTCCTATTAGGTGATCTTAATCATCCCTAATTCCAACCTGTTCCTTTCAAAGTTTTCTCTACTCAGTGCTTTAGTGATGATGTCAACAATTTGTTTTTCAATAGTACAGAATTCTATGGAGATCAATCCTTTCTCATGGTTATCTCTTAAGAAGTAGTGTCTAACATTTATGTTCTTAGTCCTCTTATGATGAACATGGTTCTTTGTTATACTTATAGCACTATTGTTATCACAGAATAAATGCCAAAATCTATCAGTTGCTATTTGATCCACGGCAATTGAGCGCAACAAGAGGCAACAACAACATATTCAGCCTCAGTAGTGGATAAGGCCACTGAATTTTACTTTTTAGTGGCCCATCATACATGACATGAACCAAGAAAATAATCCATACCGTAGGTGCTCTTCCTATCCACAATGAAACCTGCACAATCAGCATCACCATACCCTACTAGATTAAAATTACAACCATATGGGTACCAAAGACACAGATCAGTAGTGCCTTTCAAATTTATCAATATCCTCTTGACAATAGTCAAGTGAGATTCCTTTGGATTAGCCTGAAAGCGAGCACAAAGCCTTACACTAAAAACTCATGTTTGTTGGCAGTCAGATACAAAAGTGAACCAATCATACCTGTATATAACTTCTGATCAACAAATGAATCAGGTTCATCTATGTCTAATTTAGTGGCAGTTGCAATGGGATATCTATTTCCTTTGATTCATCCATTTTAAACTTTTTCATCAGCTCTTTTGCATATTTCTATTGATGGATCATGGTTCCATTTGAGTTTTGTTTGATCTGTAAGCCTAAGAAAAAGTTCAGCTCACCCATCATACTCATTTCAAACTCACTCACCATTAATTTGGCAAAATCCTCAGTTTGTCAGTGGTTGCCCGAAAAATTATGTCATCAACATATATTTGTACAACAAAAGATCCTTAACTTTTTCTCTCAAGAATAGAGTACTGTCAATTTTACCTTTTTTGTAGCCATGTTCAAGCAGAAATTTGGACAATCATTCATACCATGCTCTAGGAGCTTGCTTGAGTCCATAGACAGCCTTGTCTAATTTGTACACATGCTCAGGACATTCCTTGCTCTCAAACTCTGGAGTTTGTTTAGCAAACACTTCTTCTTTTAGGTAGTCATTCAGGAAGGCACTTTTGACATCCATCTGATGAAGAGTGAATTCCATGTGTGCTGCAAAGGCTATGAGAAGTCTTCTTGCCTCCAGTCTTGCAACTAGAGCAAAAGTATTATCATAATCTATACTCTCATCTTGGCTGTAACCTTGGACCACCAGTCTTGCCTTGTTTCTTGTAACTGATCTATCTTCATCAAGCTTGTTTCTGAAGACCCATTTTGTGCCGATTACTTATCTGTCCTTGGGTCTTGGAACTAGATGCCAAACTTGACTTCTCTCGAACTAATTGAGTTCATCTTGCACTATATTTACCCAATTTGCATCATGCAAAGCCTCAACAACATTTTTAGGTTCAATAAGAGATAGGAAAGCATCAAAGGCACACAGATTCTTTAATTTTGATCTACTTTTAACTCCAGAGGTTGGATCAGTAATTATGTTCTCAATGGGATGAGAACTTTGATACTTGTGAGGTTTCACAACCAACTAATTTCTGCTTCATGTTTCTCCCATGTTCTGCTGCTGAGGAGAAGGGTCATGAACAGGTTCCTTTAGGGGATTGGTTTCAGTTCTTCGTTGATCAGTTCCCCCTGTCAGGTTGCCCTGGATAAAAGAACATGTTCCATCACATGTTCCTCCTTTCGGTACCACTTTAGCTTGAGCTGAGACTTCACTCAAATCTTTTACCAGTTCAATAGCTTCATCTTCATGTTCCAGTCTCTCTGAAGGAATTTTAGTTTCATCAAACTTATTCTACACACAAAGTTCTTTTATTGAACACTTTATATGCTTTGTTATGTGAAGAATATCCCAAGAATACTCAATCATCACTTCTAGGATTAAACTTACCTAGGGAGTCCTTTCTATTATTGTGCACAAAGTACTTGCATCCAAATGCCCTGAAATGCGATATATTTGGTTTTTTTCCCTTTAAGTAACTCATAGGGAGTCTTCTCTACAAGAGATCTAGTCATGCATCTATTAATGATATAACATGCAGTGTTTACAGCTTTTTCCCAGAAGCTATGGGGCAACTTACTAGAAAGAAGCATAGTTCTAGTCATATCTTCACGAGTCCTGTTCTTTCTTTCAACTACTCCATTTTGTTGAGGAGTCCTAGGGGCAGAGATATTATGATCTATACAATGCTCTTTACAAAATTCAGCAAACTTAGCATTTTCAAATTCAGTTCCATGATCATACCTGATTGGTGCAAGTTGATTACCTAGTTGTTTTTTAGTTTTCTAACAAAGGCAGTAAACATGTCAAATGCTTCATCCTTAGATGTTAAGAATAGTACCCAGGTAAACCTAGAATAATTATCAACAAGTACCATCACATATTTCTTACTACCTCTGCTCAATGTTCTTATTGGACCACAGAGATCCATATGAACCAGTTCTAACATCTTGGTTGTGCTTACAATTTTCTTGCTTTTAAAGGATGATCTTACCTGCTTCACCCTTGCACAGGCCACACAAACTTTGTCTTTCTTGAACCAGATGTTAGGTAAACCTATCACCAAGTCCATGGAGACTAATTTGTTGAGTTGATTCAGACTTGCATGACTAAGTCTCTTGTGCCACCGAAGGGGATCATTGTCAAACACACCCAATCAAGTGAATTCATTTTGTAAAAGAGTGGACAAATCTACAATGTGAATATTGTTAACTCTTTTTCGCTGCAAAACAATCTTGTCAGTTGTAAGATTAATCACAAAGCATTTGGTAGAGGTAAATGCTACAAGGTTACTTCTGTCACGCAGTTGTGATACACTAATTAGGATATATTTCAAGCCATCTATCAGGTAGACATTATCAATGGAGTGTGAGTCTGTCTTACCTACCTTTCCAACCCCAATAATCTCAAATTTCTTCCCATTTCCAAAGGATACATTACCTCATTTTAAGTCCTCAAGTGAAAGGAACTGGTTCTTTCTTCCAGTCACATGTTTTGAGCAGCCACTATCCATGTACCATATTTGGCTACTTGCCTTAACTTGGACCTACAAAAAGGAATCAGGGGTTAGTCTTAGGAATCCAAACTAGTTTGGGTCCCTTTATATAGGCAAAGAGGTAAATCAAATTCCTTTTACCTCACCCAAGTAGGCTATTTTTCTCTTGAATAAAGGCTTTGTTCTTTTCACTGACCTTTTCTTTTGCATTACATTCATTTTTGTAATGACCAGTATTCCACAGTGTGTGCTTTTTTGATTTCAGGAAGAGTGAGATACCTGCTTTTGGGGTCCCACTTAGGTGCTTGGGCCCCATAGCCAATTCCTCTCTTGTTGCTACTTTGATGTTCTTGTAGCCAGGATAGTGCATCTGAAGACTTATTCCATTTGCAAATTCTGTCTAGCTCATGCTTTACCTTCCCTAGGTCTTTTTATAAGGCTCTTATCTGCTCATCATTCCTGTACAACTCATCCTTTATTTTTCTTATGTTTTCTTCTAAGATGAGATGTGTGTGATCGGCTTTCTTCTTACCTGTTCCTAATTTCAGTTTTAGATTTTCAGACCTAAGTTCTAGTACATTGGTGTCAAGTTCAAGAACTTGGTTCTTCAACTAAGCATTTTTACTGTCACTCTCATTAGCCCTAGATTCTAGATTTTTGCACTTGGCTTTTAAGATCACACACTCTCTAGACAGCTCTTCCTTCTCATTGTTAATTATCTCAGACTCATCGATGAAGTCTAGCAATAATTCAGACAACCTTTCTTTAGACAAAAATTTATCTTGTCTTTAAGATGAAGCTCACTTACCTCTTGTTCATCATCTGATTCTCCGATATCCATAAGTGCTTGTTTATCTCCAGCTTCATCTTCTGAATCCTCATCTGATGTTTCTCCCCCAAGTAGCAACCATAGCCTTTGTTGATCCTTTGTTCCTTTTGGTTTGAACCTGATCCTTCTTCCTATTCCTTTGTTCAACCCTTTCTTTCTTCCATTCAATTTCCTACTAAGGACTGTTATTGATCATGTGATCAGTCTTGCCATATTTGTAGCAACGCTCGTTGTTCTGTTTCTCAGGAGCCCTTGGTTTGTTGAAAGTTGTACCTCTTGAAGAACCATTTTCTCTCAATAGGTACTTTTTGAAATCCCTTATGATCATGGTCATTTCATCATCCTCCAGATCTGCACCTTCAGCTATTCTGAGAGACAGACTCCTTTCCTTCTTGGGTGCATCCATTTTCATGGTTTGCCTTCTCAGTTCATAGGAAGTGATATTTCCAATCAGTTCATCCAAATTGAGAGTAGCAATGTTCTTTGATTCCTGAAAAGCCATGATTTTGCTTTCCCAAGTTACTGGTAAGACCCTAGTCAAGATTTTCTCAACCTTGTCTTCATCAAGGATAATTCTCCCAAGAGATTTAAGTTCATTTGTTAGTGTTGTGAACCTTGTGTACATATCCTGGATAGTTTCTCCTTCCTTCATAGTGAAATTCTCATATTGTGAATATAGAAGTGTTCCTCTTGATCTCTTTACTTGAGGAGATCCGTCATGAGCCACTTATAAAGTGTCCCATATCTCCTTAGCAGTGGTATAGCTTTGAATCATGTTGTACTCGTCTAGACCAAATCTACACACAAGCTATTTCTTGTCCTCAGCATTCTTTTCCCATTTATTCAAGTCTTCAGTAGTGCAGTCAACTCTTATTTTTGGCACGTCCACTCCTTCCGCATTCTTCTTTGTAGTCTCTAGGGGACCATCAGTGACTATGTCCAAGAGTTCACAGTCTTCTCCTATGATGTGATCTCTCAGCCTGTTCTTCCACCAAGAATAGTATTGACTATTAAAGAGTGGAGGCCTAGCAGTGGATTGCCCTTCCTAGTTTCCAAGTGGTGCACTCATCTTGATTTTTTCCTAAGGTCTTAACCTCTTCAAGGATAACCCTCTCCGATAACAATTGATGTTTTAAACATCAATACCACACAAGAGGGGGTGATTTGTGTACCTGGTACACACTTTTTGCTTAACTGAACTATAGAAGGACCTGGTTCTTCTATGTGTTCCAACTATTACTGTTTGCGAAATAATAAATAAAGAAAATATAGAACACAAAGATTTTTCCATGAAAAACACCTGGCTCAAAATGTGAAAAAACCACGACCTACTACTCAGTAGGATTTTCCCAAACTTTCACTAAAATCACTGAGCCAAAACAGCATTTACAAAACTCTTTGTAAACCAAAAGATTAACTCTAATCCCGTTGTGGCACACAGCCTCAACTATTGCGATAACGTCAAGTTAACTCTAACTTGAACACTCTGGGTACAATTGCTTATATGAAAGCTGAAAGGTACAAAGTATAAACACCTACTACAATTGAACTATAATTAAAGATAGATACTTGGAACTTGTTCTTCTATCTCGTTCAAGTAGCTTCAGGATTGCACACTTGAATCACACACAAATTACTTGCAAAATCGCCTTTCTCTTTTGCTCTCAATTTAAGTTTAACTTGTGCTTATGTGCATTGCCTGTAAAAGAGAACAACACTGATATTTAATGGGTTAGTAATTAGAGATTGACAGGGATTCAAATGCTCCTCTTCTATCGTAGAAGAGTTCAAGGTGATCTCAAACTCTAAAACTATCTTCTTCCTAAACTTTGTTCTCTTCATGTAAGGAGTCTTTCTCTCCTTATCCAATATGCAACCTTTTCGAACAGATCCGGAGATATTGCTTATTGATCAGTTAAATTTATCTCCTTCACGTGCAACCCACATGTACAAGTTGATCATGATTGTGCTTCACAAGATGGACCTGGCCCATGTCTGAGTTCTTTTGTCAATCTTCAAAACTTTACCTATTTGGGGGAAACAGTTGAAAATTTGTGCATAATTTACTTAATTTTATCATGTGCGTGTTAGTCTAAGAAAAATTACACTAACTTGAATATTTTCTTTGGTCAGTATAATAACTTGATCATATATATTCATGATGGTGGAAGAGGATGTCGTCATATGATTGGACGATCCCATCTTTATGTCAATCCATCTTTGCAAACAAGCCAAGTGAAAGAAATGATCACAAGGTGTTACCGGAACATGAGTAAGCCAATACTAATGTGACGACCCGGAATGTCGTCACGTGAGTTACTGCCCCGTTTCCCCCATTTTTTGCTTCTTTATTTATTATAATATTCTTGGGTGAATGAGTCGATTTGGATTGGTTTACGATGTAAATGAGACACTTAGTCTCTTTAAGGAAGGTTGTATTGGAAAAAGTCAACCGAATGTTAACTTGCGAGTTAGAGGGCTCTGATGAGATTTCGGGTGATTCGGTTAGCTTCGGGTGGTTATTTTTGACTTAGGAGTGTGATTGGAATTAATTTTGGAGGTCCGGTGTAGAATTAGGCTTGAATTGGCGAAGTTAGCATTTTGACGAATTCCGGTTGATAGATGAGATTTTGATCCAAGGGTCGGAATGGAATTCTGAGAGTTGTTGTAGCTTTTTTAGGTGATTTTGGATGTGTGTGCAAAATTTTAGATCATTCGGAGGTGTTTTGGTCGGGTTTTTATCAAATGCATAATTCGGAAGTTTTAGAAGAACTTAGGCTTGAATCTGATGTAATTGATGGTTTTGGTGTTAATTGAAGTTTTTTGATTATTGGAGCAAGTTTGAATGATGTTTTAGGATGGGTTGGCACTTTTGGTTGAGGTCCCGGGGGCCTCGGGGTGATTTCGGATAGCCATTGGGATGATTTTGGACTTGGTGAAATTCTTAAGTTGCTGGTATCTAGTGTTTCCGCATCTGCGGAAAAAGGGCCGCATATGTGGTTCCGCAGATGTGAGGGGCTGGTCGCAAGTGCGAGTTCTTGAGGAGGTAGTTATTTCCACAGGTGTGGGCTTGGAGCCACATATGTGATGCGGAAGATGCGGTAGAGGAGTCGCAAGTGCGAAAGGTGAGGCCTTGGTGTTTCCGCAAAAGCGGACAAATATCCGCAGAAGTGGGGTCCGCAAATGTGGATAAAGAACTAAAAAGTGGTCATTAGTTTAATGAATATCCGCAGAAGTGGAGGTAGAACCACAGAAGTGGTAGCCGCAAATGCGGTAAGGGAACCGCAGATGCGGAAATCACTGTTCAGAGAAGGGTTTTAAAGCTCATTTTGTTCCGCGAGCTTAAGCTCATTTCCACCATTTTTGATCGACCTTGAGAGCTCTTGGACGGAAATTGAAGGGGATTTCGACTAGGTGTGATTGGAGGTGAGTTCCTTGGCCTAAATACATGATTTAATGGTAGAATTAATATGGAAATTTGTGGAAATTCATCAAAAGAGGGTAAAGTTAGGGCTTAGGAATTTGGTATTTCAAAGTGGAATTTGAGGGGTCAAATGGACTCCAATTTTGATAATTTTGATATGTATAGACTTGTGGCAAGATAAGGAATTCGGTGATGTTAATTTTCAGATTTTTTGAGAAGTGGGCCCGGGGCTCGGGTTTGAAATCCCGGATTTGCACAACGTAGTGCTATGTTAAGGTGAGACACACGTTGCATGATGAGCGTGGGGTCCATTACTACTGGGGATTTGGACTTAGTCCATCCCGATTGATGATTCTACTGCAATTTTGACTAAGATTTAATTAATAATATTATAGTTTGGGTTAGCTGCCATGTTTGGGGCCTTGTGCCGACCTGTAGAACCCGTAGGGGTATTTGTGCTGATTGACCTCACTTTACTTGTTAAAATCATACCCTCAGTCATGTTTCTAACTGTTTAATATAATATGAACTGGCTTTTGAAATTTGTAAGCCAAAATGAAAGTAATGTGTAGGCTGGGATCCTTATCTTATCTTCGCATGCCCGGGAGGCTATGGTTATATTGACTGAGAGGGATTGAGAACCCAATAGTGAGGGTATTTGATATGTTATGGATCAGGCTGCACGCCACAGCATTATATTATATGGATCGGGCTGCATGCTGTAGCAGTATATTTATATGGATCGAGTTGCACGCTGCAGTAGTATATTTATACGGATCAGGCTGCATGCCACAATAGTATAGCGCTTGGGTTGTAGGAGCCCCCCCGAAGTCTGCACACCCCTAGTGAGCGCAGTCGACTATTATTATTGGATCGGGTTGTGCGCCACAGCAGTATACGGATTGGGTTGCATGCCGCAGTGGTATATTTATGATTTCGGTTATTGTGTAAAGTATACGAGTTGAGTACTGGTTTAAAGGATTTTACCTGACTTCTTCATTTGTTTGCTGCTTAAATGTTCTTACCGCTTTGATATAGAACTACTTAGTGTTTTTACAAGTTTTATTTCTATTAGTCATTACTTATTATTATTACTCACTGGGTCGGAGTACTCACATTACTCCCTGCACTGTATGTGCAGATACAGGTGTTTCTGAGACGTAGTTCGAGCTATTTCTGTTGTTCAGACCTCACCGGAGTCATCGAGGTAGCTTCATGGCGTCCGTAGACCCGATTTCTCCCTCTATCCCCCTTACATTCAGTATTCTAGACTATCTCTTGTTTAGGTTGTTTTACAGACTTGTATTAGAGGCTCTTGACTCGTGACACCAGATCGGTGGGCTACGTAGTGATGTTATTAAGAATTTCGCGCATTTTATCTACTGTTACAGATTTCTATTCATGTTAATTTGTCATTTAAACCCTGTTAATTGGTAATGAACTCTATATGAGGGGTTGAGAGTGTTGAATTGGTCGGGCTTGCCTAGCATTGTGTTGGCCGCCATCATGACCGGGGTTGGGGTCGTGACAAGTTGGTATCAGAGCCTAGGTTACTAGGTCTCACGAGTCAGTAGCCGATTTAGTAGAGTCTCACGGAGCGGTACGGGGACGCCTGTATTTCTCTTCGAGAGGCTGCAGAACCTTTCATAAATTCCACATTCTTGAAATTCTTGTCGTGCGAACTTGTTGTTCTGAATACTAAACTTCACTTTATTCTATTCTCACACAGATGGTGAGGACACGAGCTACCGGACGTGAAGGACGACCACCAGTGCCACCTACTGAGGCCACCAGAGGCCATAGACGCGGTCGTGGTCGTGTCCGAGGTAGAGTAGCGAGGGAAGCATCTATTGATCCACCAGCTGCCCCAGTTCCGAATTAGGCTCCAGCAGTACCAGCTTAGGCACCGGCTGTGCCCATAGTGATTCTTGGCCTTCAGGAGACAGTAGCTCAGATTTTGATAGTGTGCACGGGCCTGGCTCAAGTGGTTTCAACCACCACAGTAGCAGCAGCTACTTCACAGGCCTGGGGAGGCAATCAGACCCCTGCTACTCGCACACCTGAGCAGGTAGTGCAGGGATTACAGACTCCAGAGGCACCTCCAGCTCAGCCAGTGGTACCAGTATAGTAGTTCAGGGTTCTGGTTATGCCTGAGGATGAACAGTGTCACCTCGAGAGGTTTGGTAGACTCCAGCCTCCGACATTTAGTAGAGCTAAGGCGAGGAACCAAGTCTTTCTGACGAGGCACCAGCTTTCTTTTTTGATCCCTGAGTAGCATTTCCTTTCACTGAGGAATGGGCGGATGCTTTAACATAGGCGGATGTGGGACACAGAAAGAATAGATTCAGGTGCTCCTGAGTCAAGAGATTCTGCCCAGGGTTTTCTTGATAGATGTCAGCGGATGCTTCGTACAGCGGGGATTCTTGAGTCCAGCGGTGTAGCTTTCACTACTTTCCAGTTTACTGGGCTGCCTTCACTTTGTGGGAGGCGTATGAGCGGTGTAGGCCGGTTGGTGCAGCACCTTTGACTTGGCAAGAGTTCTCCACTCTCTTCTTGGAGAAGTATGTACTGCAGTCCCGCAGAGAGGAGCTGCACAACCAGTTTCAGGGGCTACGGCAAGGAGATATGATAGTGTCCCAGTATGAGATGAGATTTTTTGAGTTGTCTTGTCATGCAGTTTGGTTGGTTCCGACAGATTGTCAGTGTATCCATAGGTTTGTTGATGGTCTCAACTACCCTCTTCGTGTTCTTATGACTAGGGAGCGGGTGTTGGGTGCCACATTCGAGGAGATGGTTGATATAGCCCGAGAGATTGAGGCGGTTCGCCGTTAGGATCAAAATGAGAGGGAGGACAAGAGGCCTCAAGGTTCTGGTAGTTGCAGTGGCGCACCTTCGAGGGGCCAGTTCCAGCAGGTCCGGTGTCGTTCTTTCAGTCTTGCTCAGTCAGCTCGACCCGAGTATCGAGGAGGATCTTCAGGTCGTGGTTATTAGGGTTCTCAGCAGAGTCAGCCATATCTCAGCGCCCTTTCACCACAGAGTTCGTCTCGTACTCCATCTGCTCAGGGTTCTTCCAGGCCGAGTGCATCAACTAGTCACTTTGGCGTGAGGGGTTCTCTTCAGTTCCAGTTCCAGTTCCCAGCACCCGGGAGTTGCTATGAGTGTGGAGAGTTTGGGCATATGGGGAGGGGGTGTCCTTGTTTTGCTACTAGATCATCTCAACCGAGGGGTCAGCCCTCATCTTCTGGTCCAGTTTCTTCAGCACCCGCCCGCTAGCTAGGGATGAGGGTCAGGCAGCCAGGGACCGCCCCAGAGGTACAGGTCGATTGGGTGATGGTCAGGCTCGCTTTTATGCTCTTTAGGGTAGGACAAATGCTATTGCTTCGGATGTTGTTATTACAGGTATTATTTTAGTCTTCCACAGAGATGCCTGAGTCTTATTTGACCCCGGTTCCACCTATTCCTATATGTCTTCATATTTTGCTCATCATTTGGGTACGATCGAGGGTGTCTTGCCTTACCTGTTCATGTATCCACCCCGTTGGGGATACTATTATTGTAGACCATGTATATCGGTCATGTTTGGTGACTATTGGGGTTCTGGAGACCCGAATTGATTTACTGCTATTGAGCATGGTGGATTTAGATGTTATTTTGGGCATGGACTAGCTATCTCCGTGTCATGCTATTCTAGAATGTCATGCTAAAATAGTCACCTTGGCTACAATGGGTGTTCCGATGATCGAGTGGCGTGGCGTGACTAACTATGTTCCTAGTAGGGTGATCTCATTCCTAAAGGCCCAGTGTATGGTTGGGAAGGGTTGTCTTTCATATTTGGAATTTGTGAGGGATGTTGGAGCCGAGACTCCTAGCGTTGATTCTGTCCCGGTTGTGAGGGAATTTCCCGATGTGTTTCCTGTAGACCTATTGGGCTTGAAACCGGACAGGGACATTGATTTTGGTATTGACCTGGTGTCGGGCACTCAGCCCATCTCTATTCCGCCATATTGTATGGCGCTAGCTGAGTTGAAGGAATTAAAGGATCAGCTTTAGGAACTCCTAGATAAGGGGTTCATTCGGCCTAGTATATCACGATAGGGTGCACTAGTTCTATTTGTGAAGAAGAAAGATGGCACCATGAGGATGTGCATTGACTACAGGCAATTGAACAAAGTAACAGTGAAGAACAAGTACCCCCTGCCTCGTATTGATGATTTATTTGACCAGCTTCAGATTCGACACGCGAGCTAGGATTTTGGCCGGCTTGAGGTGAGTAATGGTTATAAATGATGTCCTGAGGGTTTGAAACCCCGAATTTGCACAATGTAGTGCTATGTTGAGGTGATACACACACTGCATGATGAGCGTGGGGTCCATTACTACTAGGGATTTGGACTTGGTTCATCTCGATTGATGATTCTACTATAATTTTGTCTGAGATTTAATTGTTATTATTATAGTTTGGGATAGTTGCCATGTTTGGGGCCTTGTGCCGACCTGTAGAACCCGTAGGGGTATTTGTGCTGATTGACCTCACTTTACTTGTTAAAATCATACCCTCAGTCATGTTTCTAACTGCTTAATATAATATGAACTGGCTTTTGAAATTGCTAAGCCAAAATGAAAGTAATGTGTAGGCTGGGATCCCTATCTTACCTTAGTATGCCTGAGAGGCTATGGTTATATTGACTGAGAGGGGTTAAGAACCCAATAGTGAGGGTGTTTTATATGTTATGGATCGGGCTGCACACCGCAATAGTACATTTATATGGATCGGGCTGCATGCCGCAGCAATATATTTATACGGATTGGGCTGCACGTCACAGCAGTATATTTATATGGATCGGGATGCACGCCAAAGCAATATATTTATACGGATCGGGCTTTACGCTGCAGCAGTATAGCGCTTGGGCTATAGGAGCCCCTCCGGAGTCTGCACACCCCTAGAGAGCGCAGTCGACTATTATTATTCGATGGAGATGTGCGCCACATCAATATACGGATCGGGCTGCAAGCTGCAGCGGTATATTTATGATTTCAGTTATTGTGGAAAGTGTACGAGTTGAGTATTGGTTTAAAGGAATTTACCTGAATTTTTCATTTATTTGCTGCTTAAATGTTCTTACTGCTGTGTCATAGAACTTCTTAGTGTTTTTACGACATTTTTTTCCGTCAGTCATTTTTTATTATTATTACTCACTAGGTCGGAGTACTCACATTACTTACTTCCTGCACCATGTGTGCAGATACAGGTGTTCCTGAGGTGTACTTCGAGCTATTTCTACTGTTCAGACCTCATCGGAGTCATTGAGGTAGCTGCATGGCGTCCACGGACCCGATTTCTCCCTCTATCCCCCTTACTTTCAGTATTCTAGACTATCTCTTATTTAGGTTGTTTTACAGACTAATATTAGAGGCTCTTGAATCGTGACACCGGATCGGTGGGCTACGTAGTGATGTTATCATGAATTTTGCACATTTTATCTATTGTCACAGATATAATTTGTCATTTAAACCCTGTTAATTGGTAATGAACACTATATGAGGGGTTGAGAGTGTTGAATTGGTTGGTCTCGCCTAGCATTGTGTTGGGCGCCATCACGACCGGGGTTGGGGTCATGACAAGTTGGTATCAGAGCCTAGGTTACTAGGTCTCGCGAGTCATGAGCCGGTTTGGTAGAGTCTCGCGGAGCGGTACGGGGACGCCTATATTTCTCCTCGAGAGGCTGTAGAACCTTTAGGAAAATTCCACATTCTTGAAATTCTTGTCGTGCGAACTTGTTGATCCGAATACTAAACTTCACTTTATTATATTCTCACACAGATGGTGAGACATGAGCTACCAGACGTGACGGATGACCACCAGTTCCACCTACTGAGGCCACCAAAGGAAGTGGATGTGGTCGTGGTCGTGGTTGAGGCAGAGCAGCGAGGGAAGCATCCATTGATCCACTAGCTGCCCATGTTCCGGATCAGGCTCCAGCAGCACCAGTCCAGGCACTGGCTGTGCCCATAGTGATTCCTGGCCTTCTGGAGACATTAGCTCAGATCTTGAGAGTGTGCACGGGCCTGGCTCAGGTGGTTTTAGCCACCACAGCAATAGCAGCTACTTCACAGGCCGGGGGAGGCAATCAAACCCCCACTGCTCGCACACCTGAGCATGTAGTGCAGGGATTACAGACTCCAGATGCACCTCCAGCTCAGCCAATAGTACCAGTACAGGAGTTCAAGGTTCCAGTTATGCCCGAGGATGAACAGCGTCGCCTTGAGAGGTTTGGTAGACACCAGCCTCCGACATTTAGTAGAGCTGAGGGCGAGGATGCCCAGGGTTTTCTCGACATGTGTCAGTAGATGCTTCGTACAGTGGGGATTCTTGAGTCCGGCAGTGTAGATTTCACTACTTTCCAGTTTACTGGGGCTGCCTTCACTTGGTGGAAGGCGTATGAGCGGCGTAGGCCGGTTGGTGCAGCACCTTTGACTTGGCAAGAGTTCTCCACTCTCTTCTTGGAGAAGTATGTACCGCAGTCCCGCAGTCCCGCAGAGAGGAGCTGTGCCGATAGTTTAAGGGGCTACAGCAAGGAGATATGATAGTGTCCCAGTATGAGATGAGATTTTCTGAGTTGTCTCATCATGCAGTTTGGTTGGTTCCGACAGATCCTGAGCATATACGGAGGTTTGTTGATTGTCTCAACTATCCTCTTCGTGTTCTTATGACTAGGGAGCGAGTGTTGGGTGCCACATTTGAGGAGGTGGTTGATATAGCCCGACAGATTGAGGCAGTTCGCCGTCAGGATCAAGATGAGAGGGAGGCTAAGAGGCCTCGAGGTTCTGGTAGTTACAATGGCTCTCCTTCGAGGGGCCAGTTCCAGCAGGGTCGGGGTCGTTCTTTCAGGCCCGCTTAGTCAGCTCGACCCAAGTAGCGAGGAAGATCTTCAGGTCGTGGTTATCAGGGTTCTCAGTAGAGTCAGCCATCTCTCAGCGCCCTTCCAGCACATAGTTCATCTTATGCTCCGTCTTCTCAGGGTTCTTCTAGGCCGAGTGCATCAACTAGTCACTCTGGCATGAGAGGTTCCCTTTAGTCCCAGTTCCCAGCACCTGGGAGTTGCTATGAGTGTGGAGAGTTTGGGCATATGCGGAGGGAGTGTCCTTATCGTGTTGCTAGCTCATCTCAGTAGAGGGGTCAGCCCTCATCTTCTAGTCCAGTTTCTTAAGCACCCGCCCCGCCAGCTAGGGGTGAGGGTCAGGCAGCCAGGGGCCACCTCAGAGGTGCACGTCGATCGGGCGGTGGTCAAGCTCGCTTTTATTCACTTTAGGCAAGACATATGCGATTACTTCAGATGCTATTATTACAGGTATTATTTTAGTCTGCCACAGAGATGCCTCAGATTTATTTGACCCCGGTTCCACCTATTCCTATGTGTCTTCATATTATGCTCATCATTTGGGTACAACCCGAGGTATCTTTCCTTACATGTTCATGTATCCACCCCAGTGGGTGATACTATTGTTGTAGACCATGTATATTGGTCGTGTTTGGTGACTATTGGGGGTCTGGAGACCCGAGTTGATTTACTGCTATTGAGTAAGGTGGATTTCGATGTTATTTTGGGCATGGACTGACTATCTCCGTGTCATGCTATTCTAGACTGTCATGCTAAGACAGTCACCTTGGCTATATCGGGTGTTCCGAGGATATTGACTATGTTCTAATAGGGTGATCTCACTCCTAAAGGCCCAGCGTATGGTTAGGAAGGGTTGTTTTTCATATTTGGCATTTGTGAGGGATTTCGGAGCCGAGACTCCTAGGCGTTGATTCTGTCCCGGTTGTGAGGGAGTTCGTTAATGTGTTTCCTGAAGACCCGGGCATGCCGCCGGATAGGGATATTGATTTTGGTATTGACCTGGTGCCGAGCACTCAGCCTATCACCATTCCGCCATATCGTATGGCGCCATTAGATTTAAAAGAATTAAAGGATCAGCTTTAGGAACTCCTAGATAAGGGGTTCATTCGACCTAGTGTGTCACCGAGGGGTGCACGATTTCTATTTGTGAAGAAGAAAGATGGAACCATGAGGATGTGCATTAACTACAGGCAATTGAACAAAGTAACAGTTAAGAACAAGTACCCCTACCTCGTATTGATGATTTATTTGACCAGCTTCAGGAAGCGAGGGTGTTCTCCAAGATCGATCTTCGTTTAGGCTATCATTAGTTGAAGATCAGGGATTTAGATATTATGAAGACTGCTTTTAGGACTAGATATTAGCACTATGAGTTTCTTGTTATGTCCTTTGGGCTGACCAATGCCCCAGCAGTGTTCATACATTTGATGAATAGTGTATTTCGGTCGTATCTGGATTCATTTGTTATTGTTTTTATTGATGATATTCTGGTGTACTCGCGTAGCCAGGAGGAGCACGCACAGCATTTGCGAGTTGTATTGCAGATATTGAGGGAGGAGAAGCTTTATACAAAGTTCTCAAGTGCGAGTTTTGGCTCAGCTCAGTAGCTTTCTTGCACGTGGTGTCCAATGAGGGTATTCGGGTCGACCCGAAGAAGATAGAGGTAGTGCAGAGTTGGCCTATACCGACCTCAGCCACGGAGATTCGTAGTTTCCTTGGGTTGGCAGGTTATTATCGCCGGTTTGTTCAGGGCGTTTCCTCTATTGCATCGCCCTTGACCAAGTTGACTCAGAAGGGTGCTCCATTTGTATGGTCAAACGAGTGCAAGGAGAGCTTTCAGAAGCTCAAGACAGCTTTGACCACGGCTCCAGTATTGGTTTTGCCATCAGCTTCAGGTTCCTACACTGTATACTGTAATGCTTTGAGAGTTGGGATCGGATGTGTATTGATGCAGGAGGGTAGAGTTATTGCATATGCCTCTCGTTAGTTGAAGCCCCTCGAGAAGAACTACCATGTACATAATTTGGAGTTGGCTGCTATAGTTCACGCTTTGAAGATTTGGAGGCACTACTTATATGGCATATCTTGCGAGGTATTCACTGATCATCGCAGCGTTCAGCACCTATTCAAGCAAAAGGATCTTAATTTGAGGTAGCGGAGGTGGCTAGAGTTACTCAAGGATTATGACATTACCATTCTATATCACTTGTGGAAAGCCAATGTAGTGGCCGATGCTTTGAGCCGAAAGGCTGTTAGTATGGGGAGTTTGGCGTATATTCTAGTTGGGGAGAGGTCCTTTGCAGTTTATGTTCAGGCTTTGGCCAATCGGTTGGTGAGATTAGATATTTCAGAGCCTAGTCAGGTGTTGGTTTTTATGGTTTCTCGGTCTTCCTTGTATGACCGAATCAGAGAGCGCCAGTATGATGATTCGCATTTGATTGTCCTTACGGATAGGGTTCAGCATGATAATTCTAGGGATGTGACCATTGGTGATGAGGGTGTGTTGAGGATGCTGGGTCGAATTTGTGCGCTCAATATGGATGGGCTTTGGGAGTTGATATTGGAGGAGGCCCACAGCTCGCGGTATTCCATCCATCCGGGTGTCGCGAACATGTATCAGGATTTGAGGCAGCACTATTGGTGGAGGAGGATGAAGAAGGATATAGTAGGGTTTGTAGCTCGGTGTCTCGACTGTTAGTAGGTAAAGTACGAGCATCAGAGGTCGGGCGGTGTACTTCAGTGGATGATTATTCCCGAGTGGAAGTGGGAGAGGATTACTATGGATTTTGTGAGTGTTCTCCCTCGGACTTTGAACAAGATCGATTCAATTTCGGTGATTTTGGACCGGCTGACCAAGTCCGCGCACTTCATTCCAGTATGTACTACCTATTCTTCAGAACGGCTGGCAGGGATCTCTATCTAGGAGATTGTCTAATCGCATGGGGTTCCAGTGTCTATTATCTCATATAGGGATACTCAGTTCACTCCTCAGTTCTGGAAGACTTTTCAGTGGGAGTTGGGTACACAGCTGGAGTTGAGCACAGCGTTTCATCCTCAGACGGACGGGCAGTCCGAGGGCACTATTCAGATATTAAAGGACATGTTGCGTGCATGTGTTATTGATTTTGGGGATTCTTGGGATGATTTTTTGCCGCTTGTCGAGTTTGCCTACAACAACAGTTATCAGTAGAGCATTCAGATGGCTCCGTATGAGGCGTTGTATGGGAGGTGGTATCGATCTCCAGTTGGATGATTCGAGCACGGCGAGCTAGGTTATTGGGGACAGAGATGGTTCAGGATGCCTTAGAGAAGGTGAAGCTGATTCAGGAGAGGCTTTGTACAGCACAATCGCGTCAGAAGAGTTATGCGTACTGGAAGGTTCGGGATGTGTCTTATATGGTTGGTGAGAAGGTCTTGTTGAAGGTTTCGCCCATGAAGGGTGTCATGCAGTTTGGGAAGAAAGGGAAGCTGAGTCCGCGGTTTATTGGACCTTTTGAGGTACTTAGGAGGATTGGGGAGGTGGTTTATGAGCTTACCTTGCCACCCAACTTGTCGAGCGTGCATCCGGTATTTTATGTATCTGTGCTCTGGAAGTATGTTGGGGACTCGTCTCATGTGTTGAATTTTAGCACTGTTCAGTTGGATGATTATTTGACCTATGATGTGGAGCTAGTGGCTATTTTGGGTCATCAAGTTCGAAAGTTGAGATCAAAGGATATAGCTTCGGTAAAAGTGCATTGGAGAGGTCGGCCCGTGGAGGAGATTACTTGGGATACCGAGCGGGTAATGTGGAGAAGATATCCTCGCCTGTTTGAGGCTTCAGGTATGTTTCTAGACCTGCTTGAGGACGAGCGTTTGTTTTAGTTAGGGAGGATGTGATGACCCGGCCCACCGTCACGTGAGTTACCGCCCTGTTTCCCCCATTTTCTGCTTCCTTATGTTTTATTATAAGATTCTTGGGTGAATGAGTCGATTTGGATTGGTTTTGGATTGAAATGAGACACTTAGTCTCTTTAAGAAAGGTTGTATTGGAAAAAGTCAACCGGATGTTGACTTCCAAGTTAGAGGGATCGGACGTGATTTCTGGTGATTCGGTTAGCTTCAGAGGGTGATTTGTTACTTAGGAGTGTGATTGGAATTGATTTTGGAGGTCCTGTATAGAATTAGACTTGAATTGGCGAAGTTAGCATTTTAGCGAATTTCGGTTGATAGGTGAGATTTTGGTCTGAGGGTCGGAATGGAATTTCGAGAGTTGCTGTAGCTTCGTTAGGTGATTTTGGATGTGTGTGCAAAATTTTAGATCATTCGGAGGTGTTTGGTCGGGTTTTTGATCAAATGCGTAATTCGAAAGTTTTAGAAGAACTTATGCTTGAATCTGATGTAATTGATGGTTTTGGTGTTAATTGGGTGTTTTCATGATTGGAGGAAGTTTGAATAATGTTTTAGGATGGGTTGGAACTTTTGGTTGAGGTCCCGGGGGCCTCGAGGTGATTTCGGATGCCCATCGGGATAATTTTGGACTTGACAAAATTCTGAAGTTGTTGGTATCTGGTGTTTCCGTATTTGCGGAAAAAGGGCCGCATATGCGGTTCCGCAGATGTGAGGGGCTGGTAGCAGGTGCGAGTTCTTGAGGAGGTGGCTGTTTCCGCAGGTGTGGTCTTGGAGCCGCATCTGCGATGCGGCAGATGCAGTAGAGGAGTTGCAGGTGCGAAAGGTGAGGCCTTGGTGTTTCCGCAGAAGCAGAGTCCGCAAATGCGGATAAAGGACAGCAGAAGCAGTTGTTGGTTTAATGAATATCCGGAGAAGCGGAGGTAGAACCGCAGAAGCGGTAACCGCAAATTCGGTAAGGGAACCGTAGATGCGAAAATACTGTTCAGTGAAGGGTTTTAAAGCTCATTTTGTTCCGCGAGCTTAAGTTCATTTCCACCATTTTTGATCGACCTTGAGAGCTCTTGGACGGAAATTGAAGGGGATTTTGACTAGCTGTGATTGGAGGTGAGTTCCTTTGCCTAAATACATGATTTAATGGTAGAATTAACATGGAAATTTGTGAAAATTCATCAAAAGAGGGTAAAGTTGGGGCTTGGGAATTTGGTATTTCAAAGTGGAATTTGAGGGGACAAATGGACTCCGATTTTGGTAATTTGATATGTATAGACTCGTGGCGAGATGAGCAATCCAGTGATGTTAATTTTCTGATTTTTCGAAAAGTGGGCTGGGGGTTCGGGTTTTGCCAATTTCGTAAATTTTGATATTTTTTTTAAGTCTTTTCGATTGGGTTGTGTTCCCTTAGCCTATTATAACGTATTCCTTGTGCTTTTGATTAGATTAGACGCGCGAGGAGATTGATTTGCGAGGCAAGGGCATAGCGAGCTAGGATTTTGGCCGGCTTGAGGTGAGTAATGGTTATAAATGATGTCCTGAGGGTTTGAAACCCTGGATTTGCACAACGTAGTGCTATGTTGAGGTGAGACACACGCTGCATGATGAGCGTGGGGTCCATTACTACTGGGGTTTTGGACTTGGTCCATCCCGATTGATGATTCTACTACAACTTTGACTGAGATTTAATTAATATTATTATAGTTTGGGCTAGTTGCCATGTTTGGGGCCTTGTGCCGATCTGTAGAATCCGTAGGGCATTTGTGCTGATTGACCTCACTTTACTTGTTAAAATCATACTCACAGTCATATTTCTAACTGTTTAATATAATATGAACCGACTTTTGAAATTGCCAAGCAAAAATGAAAGTAATGTGTGGGCTAGGATCCCTATCTTATCTTAGTATGCTCGAGAGGCTATGGTTATATTGACTGAGAGGGGTTGAGAACCCAATAGTGAGGGTGTTTGATATGTTATGGATCGAGCTGCACGCCGCAGCAGTATATTTATATGGATCGGGCTGTACGCCGCAGCAGTATATTATATGGATCGGGCTGCACGCAGCAGCAGTATATTTATATGGATCGGGCTGCACACCGCAGCAATATAGCACTTGGGCTGTAGGAGCCCCTCCGGAGTCTGCACACCCCTAGTGAGCGCGGTTGACTATTATTATTGGATCAGGTTGTGCGCCACAGTGATATACGGATCGGGCTGCACGTCGCAGCGGTATATTTATGATTTCGGTTATTATGGAAAGTATACGAGTTGAGTACTAGTTTAAAGGATTTTACCTGACTTCTTCATTTATTTGCTGCTTAAATGTTCTTACTGCTTTGATATAGAACTGCTTAGTGTTTTTACGAGACATTTAAACCATGTTAATTGGTAATGAACTCTATATGAGGGGTTGAGAGTGTTGAATTGGCCGGGCTTGCCTAGCATTGTGTTGGGCGCCATCACGACCTGGATTGGGGTCGTGACAACTAACCATGCATGTCATTTTATTTTGTAACTATTTTTGATATAATATAGATTAAAATCACATTCTAATAGGAATCCTTAATAAAGCGAATCTTTCTTTGTGACTATATATAGCACCACACAATATTTTCTAATTGAATAATAAGATCAATAATAGCAATCATGCAGATAAAATAGTATTTGCATGATTTGCATTCTGATGAAACCGGCCTCATGAAATTATTAAGCTTACATTAGATATGCAATGGCAAAATTCAATTATTTTATTTACTTTCAGCAAATAATATTTTAACTGACAGAGTAGTAGCAAACCGAACATAAAATGAAATACCGAAATCCAAGATAGTAATGCAAAAGAGGAATTGATGCCTACAACGCCATAAAAATACACAAGCAGGTGCACCAATATAATTCATATCAGACTCTATATGTATGTAATTGCGAGGGAAGTCAAAGACATATAGTGGAATGGCTAGGCGTTATGCTCACTCCTAAGATGTCATGAGGGTGCAATAGTCTTTTTGAGTCACGAAAGATATTAATTACATTTGAGGTATTCGAAAAGAGTGTAAAAGAAGAAGAAGAAGAATGGGGTGCAGGAATGAGAGGGAGATGAAAAATACTACTCCTTCCGTTTCAATTTATGTGAACCTATTTTCTTTTTGGTCCGTGCCAAAAAGAATAATTTTTTTTCTTATTTAGAAAGAATTTGTCTTTATACAATTATTTATAGCTACGCAAAATATATGTGGCTCATTTTAAATTACAAGTTCAAAAGTCTTTTCTCTTTTCTTAACCCCCTGTGCCCAGTCAAATAAGTTCACCTAAATTAAAACGGAGGGAGTAGACGCAAATGCTTCGACGTTGTTTTAGCAAATCTTTATCTTCATCTTTTTTCCGAAAAAACTTTATCTTCTACCGAGATAAAGTTGTACTCCCTCCTTTTCAATTTATGTGAACCTATTTCCTTTTTGGTCTGTGCCAAAAAGAATGACCTATTTCCTTATTTGGAAATAATTTACCTTTATGCAATGATTTATAGTCACACAAAATATTTTTGCCTCATTTTACACCACAAATTCAAAAGTCTTCTCTCGTTTCTTGTACCATTATTATTATGTTCTTATGAACTGTTGTTGACTATTGTTGTTGGACTCTGATCTCTGTTCCACCTCGTCACTACTTTCTATCTAAGGTTAGGTTTGTCACTTATTGAATATATGGCGTTGATTATACTCATACTATATTTCTGCACATTGTGTGTTGCAGATTTGGATGACGACGTTGTTGTGCATGACGAGAGCTAGCATTGAAGGCGTACATGCGTTCCAGTTACAACTACCTCTTGTTTATGGTAGCTCTAGACTTATGAAAAATCTGTTAATGTATAATTCAGACATATGATGTATTTATTTTACGCTAGCTTTGTAAACTCTAAATTTTAGAAGCTCATGATTTGTACTGCTAGTTCTTGGGAAATCCTTTGTACAAGAAACAATTGTTTTATCATTTCTTCTCTTAATTAATCTCATTAGATTGGATAATTGTTAATTGACTTAACTAGCGGGTAGGATTAGGTGTCATCACGATTACTTAAATTTTGGGCCTGGACAATAATCCCCATCAACACCGATGGCTTTTGATATATGTTTTTAAAAAATGACCAACCATATTTGGAATATTAGAAGGACGGGGTAGGAAAATTTTATCTGTATGCACCTTTTATTCCTTCATTTCATTAACTTTGTCTGACTTTCTATGATTTTATGGCCAAAAACATCTTTAAACTATATTCCATATCTCCACTACATCCTTAAACTACTATATTAATAAAAAACATCCTCAAGTATCCGATAATTAACAAGATTCATCTCTCTGTTAAGTGTCTATAAAAAAATTAACAGACCCAAGCAACATGTGCAACTCCTGCGACTTAACATTAATGTTCTCCAAATCAAAGACTAACATTGTCTTCTCTTGAGAGAACAAACAAAAGCTGGAAGAAACAAAGAAACTGGCTCTTTTGTGAACAAATATTCCGAGTTATCAACATTTGTATGTGAGCAATTGAAATAACAAAATTAAAAACACCAAACTCACTCAAACCTTGAATAGTAACCTCCACATACAAAGTAAAAAATAACGAACAAACAGGACATAGATTACCCAGTGATTTTACTGTACTTCTTCGGTGATTTGAAGGATGAACTTTTGTGGGTTTTTGCTGGACCTTGTTCAGTTATTGGCATAGCTTCTTATTATTGAGTTGGCCTGGTTTTCTCCTAAATTTTCTTAGATTTTTCAAAAGTCTTAATTTGAACATTCTTTAAATCAATCTTCGCTTTTGAGGTAGGTACAAGACCCAACATTTGGGGAGGGAAAAGTACTGTAAATATTGGACAAAAGTTATTATAGATTAATTCTTTCCCTTCCAACGCCATTGTAGTCATGTAGATGTTTTTGTTCACGGGAGAGCTCATCATATCTCCGTTTTTTAGGGAAGAGATAAGATAATTGCAAAATGTGTAACTCACATGAGTTACGCGTGATGGATACCGTTGTTAATTTTACAACAAAGCCCTAACGGAATGATATTTTTTGTTAAGCTTCGATTACTTGGAGGATGTTCTTTGTTCAATGTAATAGTCTAAGGATGTAGTTTAAGTTTAAGGTATAGATGAGGGATGTTTTCTGCCAAAAACTCGCTTCTATCCTTTCATTGATTTTAAAGTAAGCTGTGAAATAACAAAGCCAACTTTGCCAATATGGTTTGATATATATATATACTCAGCATTGGCAAGAACTTCATACTCAGCGAAAGAAACGGTAATTGGAATCTAAACAAAAGGTAATTTTTCATTCACTGAATACTGGAACAGTACTTCGACACAGCTCAGCAGAGCATTTAGCACAAGACTACTTAAAAAAGTTTCATGAAGGTGACAAGGCGCAATCTCTAGCACATGGGTATGGGTCAATGTATTGATGGAACCCCGCTCTATCAAAGTACCAATCTGCAACAGCTTCCGCAATTGTCTACAAGATAAAACGTTACGACAAAATCTGTTATTAACTCGTAAATTAGAATTATGAATGTATTAAAACATTATATGGAGAAAACAATAGAAAGACTACCTTATTAAGTACTCTTGGAGAGTTAGGACTGAACCAGTAACTCGTCCATACAATTTCACCATGGGAATAACAAGAGGTTATGAAATATCCCCTCGTAAGCGAAGGGGTAAGTCCCAGGAACGCCTTCAAGAACTCCACTCCGTAACCTAAATTCAATAACAAAAAAAAAAAATGAAACAAAAAGAATTAAAGTAGAAGCCATTACTTATATAATTGGAAGGTATATATTATTAATCCAACCTTGAATGATCATACGCTGGCTAAATGTGCAGTTACTTATATGACTATTGCAATTCCAGACATGCTGAGGATCGAGGTATTTAGGAACCAAAATGTGACTAACCTGGAATTAGTATTTTGAATTATTAAAAGGAAAGAGATAGATTTTAAAGAAAACAAAAACAAAAGAAATTAAAGGAAAGAAACTGGCATTTGTATGGTTGACCTGCCAAGAGTCATATTGTGAATTGATTATAAAAAGTGGAGTCTGAACGTATGGAACAACGTTTCGAGGGAAAAAGCACTGTACCATCATTAAGGAAAACTAATGTTACTAGAGGGCAAAAAAAATATAGCACAAGAAAAAGTTCTTTTTTTTCCAAATTAAAACTTAAATTCTTACCAGACTTGGTTCCGTTATAGAGGTGCAAGATGGAGGCAAATTCTTAGCCGATCCCTTAAACAATGAGAAACAGAAATATTAAAGCAAATGAATATTAACTTGCAATTACTTATTAACCATATATATCTTACTAAAACGAAAAACACTGGGACTTACATGTAAAGTAACCACTCTCCTATATTCATCTTGAATATCATAAGTACCAGATATTGTCTTGCTGCATAAATTATGAAACGCTTGAGTTTCAACGGCATAGACATAAATCAATAAGACATCGAAATAATTCAATTTCTTGAGTTATCGCATAGCAAGTAGAGCTCACGCATTGATGAAGAAAGCTGCATCTGCAACACACTTTACTCTGGCATCATCTGGAAGGAGAGACTTGAACTTATCGCAATTCAAGATTGTAGCCAATCCTCCAGCTGAAGTTCCGGTTAGGATTGCCTACATATATAGAAAATGCATTTTGGTTTCAGAATTAAGCCTAATTGGGAAAAAAGTTGTGAAGTAGCATAGTATGTGACTTGTGTTATACTATATGGGGTTAGAGAGCGATATCAGTTGAATCTTACATTTTCCGCCGTTTGCATTCCTTTTCTGGATAAATCATTCATAATGGCTCTGAAGATTCTTGCTCCTCTATAATAAAGTTTGGTATCCTAATGTAGATATTGGAAAACTTTTCATATCAGAAAAGTTGTAAAGAAGTAAAAATACTAGGGATGCAGTACTACTTACAGGATCAACATTTTCAACATCACCTGTGAATGATGACCCATCACAGTATCTGACCCTAACTCTATTCCAATTGTAAAAGTCTGCCAACTCATACGTTTACAAATTAGTAGCCGCTAAAATACGAAGAGAAAAAACAAAGAAAGAAAATAGTAATATTATATAGCTTCACCTGGATTACTTCTGGGATCGTCATGAAGAATTCCCGAAAATTTGACTTGTGGTGGAAGCATCTTTGTGGAAGAACCTAAGCTCATATTTGAACGATATTGGCAATCAGAGATAGTAGAGCACCAACCACCTCCCTAACAGTAGGATTTATTTTTCAAAAGAGTTAATAAAAAGCAGAATAATTGAAGATTTAGCAACTCGGTTAAGATAAAGATGAAAAGCAGATGAATATATAATAGAAGAAGAAGTAAATGTAACAAACATCAACGACGATGATCCAGCTGCGAAGTCCACTACCATATCCCTGATCAAGATGATATGCCGGAGGGCTCCCATCTAGGCACACTGTTGGTGATTCGAAAAGAAATAAATTACTAGTTAGTATATATACATGTGATTCTGTTTTCTCTGTTGGTCAAGTATTTTACCTGCGCCTTCAGCAGTGGCGCTGTGAAGTATGGTGATGTTAACTTTCAGTTCTTGTGGTTGTTGGGCCATAATAGCTGTCATCATTGCTGAAGATGCTAGCAAAGCTAAGAAAAAGGAGGTTACCATCCTGCAAAACATTCAAATAATCAATTGTTGGTTCCCGGCTTATATTGCATATGTAAAAATTCCTACTGTTAAACCCAACACTTGTCAGGAGAACCAAAGCATTGCCAAATTTTAGTTAAAACAACGAAGAAATTAAAGAGATGCAAAGACAAATAGAATGAAATAATACATTTGTCTTCTTAGAAAGGCTGGTGAGAAAAAGCAAAAGAAAGGAGTTCTTTTTTGCCAAGAGAAATCAATTATTGTAGACTGTCGTATTACTTAGACTGTAGAAGCAAGTAGAGGTAAATGAGTTACGTTGGTCTGATAGTTCGTCTCTATTTATAATGCCAATACGAGTAACTATTGAGTCCCTAACTTTTTTGATGATTTTTTGGATAAAAAGTATATTTTTAATTCTAAAAAAAAAAGTTACCTAAATAGGTATTTCGAATTATAATACTGCGAATTACCTTAACGGAAATTTAGCCGTTAAAGTAATTCGCAGTATAATACTGCGAATTATAATTTTTTTTAATAATTCGCAGTATAATACTGCGAATTATAAAAAATATAAAAAATCTGTAATTCGCAGTATAATCAATTAACTGACATAACAATAATTCAAACACATAAAACGTAGTAATATATTGCGAATTAATTATTAAATTTTTCTACAAGAAAGCAACTTTTTTCACATGGGTTTCATCTTTTTCATAATTAACAAATTTTATTTTGGTTGTGTTATTGGTTGCTAAAGTCTGAGTTTATTTTCATTTGCAAAATCTTGTACTTTTATGATAATTAAAATATATAGAAATCTGAGTTATTTTTTAAAATTTTTTTATCTAGTAAATTATTGCTAGGAAGATTGTTTATCTTCTCAAGTATTTTGATGCAAAACTATTTGTAGAATTAACCTTTTCATGTTTGCTAAGAAAAAATTTCTATTGTGTAATTCACAGTATTATAATTCTATTGTAAAAAAGTTTCTATTATAAAATTTCTATTGTAAAAAAAAAATTATAATTCGCAGTATTATACTGCGAATTACTTTAACGGCTAAATTTTCGTTAAGGTAATTCGCAGTATTATACTGCGAAATACCTATTTAGATAACTTTTTTTTTAGCATTAAAAATGTACGTTTTATCCAAAAAATCATTAAAAAAGTTTCGGACTCAGTAACTATTTTGCTTGCTTCCACGCTAGGGTTCTAAAATGCCACCATGCATGTGCCAATCTCCATCACTTCTTTACTTCTCGTCTCAAACAAATCACATGGTTTTCTCTTGCCATATTTGGCAGTAGAAATTAAAGTTTCCCATAACCTTCTTTCCTTGGCAGACATAACTAATTACTCTTTTTACTTGTTTTTTCTTTTTCAAACAATTCACATGGGTGTTACTCTTGCTATTGGCAGTAAAAATTATAATATTTTCTATAACTATCCTCTTTTCTTGGCAGTGATATTTTACTTTCTTCACTTTTTTTTATCATCTTCAAACAATCACATGGGTTACTCACTTACTCTTACTCTAGCTAATTGGCAGTAGAAATTAAAATATCCCATAACCTTTTTCTATTCTTGGTGCTATTTGGCAGTAATAATTATAATTTCCCATAACCTTCTTCTTTTCTTCGCAAAAGTTAACTCTCTTTACTTCTTCTCCTCTCTCTTTGAACAGTTCACATAGTTTGCTTTTGCTTTTGGCAGTAGAAATTCAAATTTTCCATAACCTTCTTCTTTTCTTGGCAGCGAAAAATAACTCTCTTTACTTCTTTTCTTCTCTTTTCGAACAATTCACATGAATTCGTCTTGCTATTTGGCGATGCTTTTTATACAGCTACTAGTATAGTTTAATATGCTAATATCAACTTTTTTACCGTTCTTTCGAGATAAGCAGTCAATGATTATTACATAAAATTAAATATAAATTGTTGAGTTTAACTTTCATACGGTGATAGTTTAAAAGAATTCTTGCACTATTAGGACCAAAATAATAACTTCTGGTATTGTCCAAAAGTGAGATCATTAATCTGGACAACAAATGAGATTGCTTTCTTCAACTTGTTAAAACATCATGTTAGTACTATACAAATTATTTCTAATCAATGTATGCATATAATTAAATTAAATCCATTATATGTAGGGTGACCTAAGTGACAATATCCTTTACAATATGAATAGAAACTCATGAAATTGTAATGGTTGATAAGTACAAAAATCTAAGAAAAAACAACTTTTCACCAGGTTGGACAGAGCTTTCTAACTAAGAGAAATAATCTTTTGTTATATATCTCATGATATATCCATTAACACCACATTAATCAAGGTGGTCAAATAAAACCATACTCTGATATAAGACAAACTTTTCTTTAAGGTCATGTTGTTTAACCCCAAAAATAATTTTTTTTGTCAAACCAATAATTTTATATATATGACGGGTCAAGAACAACCAATTCAATCCGAAAGATATAAATTTTTGTTAATACAACGTGATAGAGAAGTGAAAAATAAATTTAATGACATATATTATAATATAAAAAAAAGAGAATAAATATTTTTTGTTGGATCATCGTTGATAGTATGATGAGTCGAACAGAGCTTGAACAGCCGAATTATGGCTAAATAGGGAGCAAGATGCTATGAATTTCAATGTATAGAACTGTAAAAAAGAAAAAGTAGATGATGACAATTGTGGTAAAGTGTGTCTATGTATAGAACTAGATTTAAGTAACCATTCTCCTTGAATTATGGATCTATTATAAGCATTTATTCAGTCCATTTGTTACTTTTGGAAGACTTGTAACAAGTGAGTAAACGCTGAAATTTCATAACTGATGAGTTAATTCCATAACGGATGAGTTAACTCTGTAACTGATGAGTCAGTCTCGTACCTGTTGAGTCAATCTCGTATCTGTTGAGTCAATCTCATGCCTATTGAGTCAATTTCGTAATTGATTGCCTTGATTTGCCCGTTACAATATTTTTTTATATTTATTGTACGTTACATAATTGATTTGTAAGTAATGATGGTAAATCTCATATAATTCGGGATTAATTTATTCTTTTCTTATTAGTAATTATGACCTATTCTCCCGTACCTGATCCGGATTATTCTATGATGATAGATTTCGAGGCTATAATGACCCAGTCGGTCGTTTTGAGTGTTGTAGCCCCGTTTTCCCGTCTACTGCTTATTCTACGCTTAATTATTTTTATGTGACTTTCCTGGGTAGTTGATTCAGTTATGGGGATTTTTCAGAATGTGATGAGACACTTAGTCTCATGGTAGGAAGCTTAAATTGAAAAGGTTGACCGGATATTGACTTGTATGTAAATGACTTCGAAATGCAATTTTGATGATTTCGTCAGGTCCGTTGGGGGAGTTTGGACTTAGGAGTGTGTCCGGATAGTGATTTGGAGGCCCGCAGTTGATTAAGGCTTGAAATGGTGAAAGTTGAAAAATTAGAAGTTTTGGAAATTTGACGTCAATCAGACTTGAATTTATAGGTTTCAGTGTCGAATGTAGAAGTTGGAAGTTCAGGCTTCGGGCGAGTTCGTATGATATTTTAGGACTTGTTGGTATGTTTGATTGAGGTCCCAGGTCATCGGGTGGATTTCGGATAGTAAACGGAGTGAAAATTGTACTTGAAAGACTGCTGAAGATTGCTGGTGTCCAGTTCTGGTTTTCTTCTATGTGATCTCGTGGATAGGTACGAGATCGCGAAGGCTTGTTTAGGGAAGCTGGATATTTTACTCTACGTGTTCGCGGGCATGAGTATGTGATCGCGTAGATTGGCATAACATCACGAACGCGTAGGCGTAGCCGCATTCGCGAAGAGGAAAGGAGGCAGGAGTTGGGTCACGTGTGTTGCTCTATGCGAATGCGTGGTTGGTTGCGCGATCGCATAAGTATGAGGGCCAATGCATCACATTCGCGTAAGGTTAATTCATGGGGCAGCAGAGTTGTGCTTCGCGGTCGCAAAATATTTTCCACGATCACGATGAAGGACATCTAGGCAGAACTTTAATATTTGAAAAACAAGGGTTTGAGTTCGTATCATAATTTTGATTTTGGGAGCTCGGTGGAAAGCGATTCTTGGAGAGGTTTTTAAGGGAGTGTTTGGGGTAAGTGATTCTTACTTAGTTTTAGTTAAATTTCATGATTATATCTTTCATTTCATCATTTAATTAGTGATTGGGTTGAGAAATTGTGGGAAAATGGAGAAAACTTCTTAAGCCGAATTTTGGGGATTTGAGTAATTTTAGTATAGTTGTACTCATGGTTGAATGAGTGTTCAGATTTTATAACTTTCATCGGATTGCGAGACGTGGACCCGAGTGTTTGAATTTTGAGTTTGACCTTTTGACTTTTGATTAAGAACTTAGCATTTTCATATAGAATTGATTACTATAGCTTGAGTTGATTGTATCGAATTGTTTGTGGCTATATTTGAGGTATTCAGAGGCCGATTCGCGAGGCAAGAGCCTGTCGGAGTAGAGTTTTGCACGACTTGAGGTAAGTAACACTGCTAAACTTAGTTCTCAGAGTATGAAACCCCGAATTATGTGTAATGTGATTGGTATTGAGGTAATGCACATGCTAGGTCACAGGCTTGTGGGCGTGCACCGTAGAAGTTGTGACATGGTCAATTCAATGAAACTGTATAGTTAAATAATCTTGTTGTTATCCATATATTCTCTATGTGTAGGAAAAATTGAGCTGCAAGTCATGTTATAAATCATGCTTAGGCTATATGTTGGTACTGTTGGGACCTACAAAGGTCGCATTACATGTTGAAGTATTTGCTTAATTTGAAATCACGCATTTAGTAACACTTATTATTTGCATATCATATCTCAGTCACTCTTGCCATTTACTTATACATTACATCATCATTGCTTGGGCTGATTATCGGATTCTTGTAAGCCCGAGAGATTGAAGGGATTGGTGACTGAGTGAGGCCAAGAATCTGATTGTGAGGATATTATGGGATCGAGTTACACGCCGCAACATGTTTATTTGATTTATGCCATGATTTGCTTATTATAGTGCTTGGGATGGAAACCCACAGTGAACGCAGTCTTCTTAAAAAGACTGGTGAGAAAAAGCAAAAGAAAGGAGTTCTTTTTTCCCGAGAGAAAGCAATTATAATAGACTGTCGTATTACTTAGACTGTAGAAACAAGTAGAGGTGAATAAGTTACGTTGGTCTGATAGTTCGTCTCTATTTATAATGCCAATGCGAGTAACTATTTTGCTTGCTTCCACGCTAGGGTTCTAAAATGCCAATCTCCATCACTTCTTTACTTCTCGTCTCAAACAAATCACATGGTTTTCTCTTGCCATATTTGACGGTAGAAATTAAAGTTTCCCATAACCTTCTTTCCTTGGCAGACATAACTAATTACTCTTTTTACTTGTTTTTTCTTTTTCATACAATTCACATGGGTTACTCTTGCTATTGGCAGTAAAAATTAATACTATTTCCTCTTTTCTTGGAAGTCTTCAAGCAATCACATGGGTTACTCTAGCTAATTGACAGTAACTCTCTTTACTTCTTCTCTTCTCTCTTTGAACAGTTCACATGGTTTACCTTTGCTTTTGGCAGTAGAAATTCAAATTTTCCATAACCTTCTTCTTTTCTTGGCAGCAAAAAATAACTCTCTTTACTTCTTTTCTTCTCTTTTCGAACAATTCACATGAATTCGTCTTGCTATATTTGGCTATACTTTTTATACAGCTACTAGTGTAGTTTAATATGCTAATATCAAGTCTTTAACCATTCTTTTGAGATAAGCAGTCAATGAATATTACATAAAGTTAAATATAATTGTTGAGTATAACTTTCATACAGTGAGAGTTTAAAAGAATTCTTGCACTATTAGGAGCTAAATAATAACTACTGGTATTGTCCAAATGTGAGATCATTAATCTGGACAACAAATGAGATTGCATGCTTCAACATGTTAAAACATCATGTTAGTACTGTACAAATTATTTATAGTCAATGCATATAATTAAATTAAATCCATTATATGTAGGGTGACCTAAGTGTCAATATTCTTTACAGCATGAATAGAGACTCTTGAAATTATAATGGTCAATAAGTACAAAAATCTAAGAAGAAAATAACTTTTCACCAGGTTGGACAGAGCTTGCTAAATAAGAGAAATAATTTTTTATTATATATCTCATGATATATCCATTAACACCACATTAATCAAGATGGTCAAATAAAACCACACTCTGACATAAGACAAACCTTTCTTTAATTTCATGTTGTTTAACCCAATAAATAATTTTTAATGTCAAAGCAATTAATTTTATATGAAGGTCACAAGCAACCGGTTCAATCCGAAAGATATAAATTTTTGTTAATACCACGTGATAGAGAAGTGAAAAATAAATTCAATGACAGATATTGTAATTAAAAAAATAGAGAATAAATAATTTTATTGGATGATCCTTGATAGTATGATGAGCTGAACAGAGCTTGAAGAGCCGAATTACGGCTAAATCGGGAGCAAGATGCTATGAATTCCAATGTATAGAACTGTAGAGAAGAAAAACTAGATGATTACAATAGTTGTAAAGTGTGTCTATTTATACAACTAGATCTAAGTAACCATTATCCTTGAATCATGGGTCTATTGTGAGCATTTACTCAATACATTCATTACTTTTGGAAGACTTGTAACAGCTTAGTAAATGCTGAAATTCCGTAACTGATGAGTCAATCTCGTATCTGTTGAGTCAACTCCGTACCTGTTGAGTCAAATTGAGTCAATCTCATGCCTATTGAGTCAATTTCGCAATTGATTGTCTTGTTCTACCCATTACAACTATTTACTGCATTTATTGTAGTTACATAATTGATTTATAACTTATGGCGTAATGATGTTAAATCTCATATAATTTGGGATTAATTTATTCTTTCCTCATTAATAATTATGAGCTATTATACCGTATCTGATACGGGTTGTTCTATGATGATCAGTTTTGAGGCTAACATGCACGGTACGAGTATGTTCGGTCCCGAGGGTATTTCACATATAATCTCTACATATCATTCTTCTCTTTTCTCATTGCTTTGCTGACACGTGTCGCCATTTTATAGACTTGTGTGACAAGTCTATTTTTCACTAATATAGATAGTCCTAACACTTTTCGGTTACTCACTGTAATTTGATCGGGAAGTGAAAGCTTTAATCTTTTTCACCCTCACCTCTACTCATTATAAACCTTGCTGTAAAAAGCCAATATGGACAAAAATCGAGCGAAAGGAAAAATATTGTAGAACTTAGGGATTTAGATGACCACTCTACCACTTATTTTCCTTTTGTTAATGATAGGTCGATGCTGAAAAAGTACCACTATCATAGAAAGCTTGATCTCGGATTTTTAGTGTTCATATGGAACTTTTAATCTCTGGGTTTTGACTCCTGGATTTTTAGTTGTACACGAAACTTTTATAACCTCACAGGCATAGAGACCGAGGATGTTAATAACCAGGAATTTTGTACTTATGATTATGATAAAGTCCAAGAATTTATTGCATCCAGTTAACTTTATGATCGGGAAACAAAGCAACCGAACATTAGCCATTTGATTGGATGACTTTAGAAGAAGAGTACTATGGGTACTGATATGGAGAGTGTCCTTGCACGTCTTCCAAAGAAAATATTTGACAAGGAGAAGAAAGAGCTTTCCGAGAATAGTCACAGTAAATGCTGGACGAATCCCCTACCTACTCATTTTTCATCTCCAAGCTAGATGATATTTTCCTTGCCATGGTGGATGATAGAGAGAATTCTTTCATTTGAGAAAGATATAAGTACTGCAAATATAAGTACCGTAATCACACTTGTCAAGATATTATTTGGTAATGTAGTGGATTTATCATAGTACTAATCTTTTTGGCACTTTAAGAATTTACCTAAGTGCTCATATTTAGTCGTATAGACTTGAAATACATATTTGGATGCACGGTTTCATGAACGATGTCTTAAAGTTGCACCTTTGGATGTCTGACTTTTAAATAAAAGGGATCCCTTTTATATTTTTTAAGAGTTATGAAGGGGACGCTTGTAACGACTCGATCGGTTATTTTGAATATTATAGTCCCCCATTTATTGCTTATTCAACGTTCATTTGTGGGTATGTGACTTATCGGGATGGTTTGTTTGGTTCAAGAGATATTTCGGAATGAAATGGGACACTTAGTCTCAAGATTGGATGCTTAAATTGAAAGAGTTGACCAGATGTAGACTTATGAGTAAACGATTCCGGAATAGAGTTTGGATGGTTCATATAGCTTTGTATGGTGATTTTGGACTTAGGAGTATGTTGGATATTGATCTGGAGGTCCGTAGGTCGTTTGGGCTTGAATTGATGAAAGTTGGAAAGTTGAAGGTTTGAAAGATTGAGAAGTTTGACCGAGAGTTGACTTTGTTGATTTCAAGCTTATATTTTAGTTTCGGGAGTTGGAATAGGTCTGTTATGTCATTTATGACTTGTGCAAAATTTGAGGTCAATTAGAGTTGGTTTGGTATGTTTTGGCATTGGTTTTAGAAGTTGAAAGTTCAAAAGTTCATTACGATTGAATTGGGGTGTGATTTGTGATTTCAATGTTGTTTTATGTGATTTGATCCTTTGACTAAGTTCAAATTGTTTTTAGGAACTGTTGGTATCTTTTGATGGGGTCCTGGGGTCCTCTAGTGTGATTCGGATTGAAGTTTGGACTTGGAGAAATCTGTTGGGTTCAATTCTTATGTAACCGCACCTGTGAGGAATTGGCCGCAAGTGCGGAGCCGCAAAAGCAGCCTGGGAAGCACAAAGAGGTTTCGCTAGGCTGGGTAGTGTCCACAATTGGGAGGTTGTTTTCGCATCTGTGAGCCCGCTAAACACCATTCCGGGGTCATTTTCACAAAAGTCAATCATTGGTGAATATTTCCAACTTAAGCTTCTACACCAAGAACCAAAGGGTCCAAATCAACCCAAAACCATCCCCGAACGAAGCTAAACAAGTCATATTACCAAAAATACATATATAGGAATATTGAAAAGGGAAATAGGGCTCAAATACACAAAACGACCGGTTGGGTCGTTACATTCTCCCCCTATTAAAGCAAACGTTCGTGCTGGAACTGCATAAAGACATACATGAAGTGCCAAAATGGTGAGGATAACGACTCCGCATATCGTTCTCGGTCTCCCAGGTCGCCTCCTAAACCGGTTGACCACTCTGTTGAATATTTACAAGTAATATTCTTTGACCTCAACTTCCGGATATGCCTATAAAAAATAAACATAAGTCAAATCCTTGTCCAGTTGGATTGTGATAAAATCTAATGCATGTAAAGAATCACCATAATATTTCAGAAGCGTGGAAACATGAAACACTGGTTGAACTCCCGATGAACTGGGTAGTAGTGCAAGTTGGTAGGCCACCTTACTAACTCTCTCAAGGATTTCAAAAGGACAAATATACCTATGGCTCAACTTGCCCTTTAAAAAAAGGCGTAAGTTGTGATTTTCTTGGGGAGATAATGTATAACTTGCAATTGGAACTTCGTACTTTTCCCCCTTTTTGATAGGGTGCAATTCCGGCCTAATGTTCATTTTTTGCAAATCTAGCCGAGCTTTAATAGTGTCCTTGGTCTTCCCTTTGGCATTCATGGTCGTCCCCAAATTATTATCACATATATTTTTCTCGATATGCATAACATCCAAATTATGTTACAACAATAAAGAATTCCAGTAGGGAAGTTAAAAAAAAATACTCCTCTTATTCCAATTATCCTTTCGATTCTCTTTTGATATTTTGATCCTTTTATTTGGATCCTTTGTTAGACGTAGCCCTTCAAGATCCTACACTTGATTAAGTATTTCAATACCAGAACGTATTTTTGATGGGAGCCTTCGCTCTTTTGTACCATTTAATGACTCATTATCATTCCTCCATTTGTGATTAAGAGGAAGATATCGACGGTGACCCATAAAATATTGTTTCTTACTATTAGTCAATCTAATTGAGAAAATATTTTTATTGCAACATGGGCATGCCAATTTCTCTTTTGTACTCCAACCAGATAAATTTTTATATGCTGGATAGTCATTGATAGTCCATAACAAAGAAGCATGCAAGTTAAAATTCTGTCTAGTAGATGCATCAAAGGTCTCAACACCAATATCCCATAACTCATTCAATTCATCTATCAAAGGTTGAAGATATATGTCAATTGAATCTCCTGGACTATCTGGACCAGGAATAAGTATTGCTATAATAAAATTTAATTGTTTCATACACAACCAAGATGGTAAATTATAAGGAATAAGTACCACCGGCCAAATGCTATATAAGGTTTTGAATTGCGAAATGGCTAAAATACATCACTAGCAAGTCCAAGTCCAACATTAAGAGGCTCGGCTGCATATGAGGGGTGCAGTTCATCAAATGATTTCCAAGCCATTGAATCAGCTGGGTGCCTCATTATTCCACCATCAACTCTTTTATCATTATGCCATGTCATTAGAGAAGATGTCTTTGTAGACATAAACAACCTTTGAAGTCTAGGCTTTAATGGAAATAGCGTAAAGTCTTTGCTTCTACCTTTTTGCCTTTTTATTCTTTGTTTCCCCACTATGTTTATTTATTTTCCATCTAGATGCACCACAAACTTTACAAGAATCAAGTAAATTAGGCAAAATACATAGTTTACGCATTCACCTTGCACACAAATTCCTGTTACACACCTATTGACCACGGATTTAAATTTACAGGTGTGTAATAGGAATTTGGGTGTAAGGTGAATGGGTAAACTATGTATTTTGCCAGTAAATTATCCTCCTTCTAGTATAACATGCAATCGCTTATACAAGCATCAAATTTATGGTAGGAAAGCCCAAGGTTCCGAATTACCTTCTTTGCCTCGTAATATGAATGTGGCAAATCCGCTCCATCGGGCAACAACTCATCCTTTAACATTTTAAATAGTATTGTAAATGACTCATTGCTCCAGCGACCCATACTTTTTATGTGAAGCAATTTAATCAAAGAGGAACGCTTTGAAATTTTTGAGCTTTGATATAGTGACTTCTCAAAATCCCTCAATAGACTATAAAATCTTTTAGCTTCAAAATCCGGTTCCTCTTGAAGTAAATCATCAAAACCAATATCTGCATTGCTTCCATCATGATTAGGATATAGATCTCTCAAAATTTTTTGTAGTATTCTTGTGCTTCATTATCATCTTCATCTTCAAGTTCCGACAGTGGCTCACCTAAAACTTCTCCGTGGTGATACCAAAAAGTATAATTTTTATTATTCCATATACTTTCAAATGTGACTCGACTGTCTCGCGTGTTCCTAATATTGTATTATAACATTTGACACATGGACAACGTATTTCATACAATTCTCCTGTTCTTCTAAAAGCATAATCTAAAAACTTCTCCACACCAATTAAATAGGCTTCATTGAGTCGATTATCAACAAGCTGCATCCATTGCTTACTTGGTGCCATAACCTTGGAGAGTATATAAATATTAGATGAAAAAAATTATTAGAATAACAAAAGTACTAAGATGCACACAACTTTTTATTAAACTTGCAAACTCTTTTAGTGATCAATACTTCCTAAGATATCACAAGATGAGACAAACTATAAATTGATAGTCAAAAAAATAATATACAATTGCACGCACAATAAATACATGATGTGTCTTACATAAATTATTCCTATTCAATTAATGCATGTTCCATCATAATTATGATGACTAACCATGGCAAATGTACATTTACTATTGTGATATTTTGACGGAGTTTACAACAAAAAAGAACCAGAAACAAAGAGAATGGAGGGAGATTTAGCAATGCATAAAGCTTTTCAACATTTTCCCTATTATCAACCTCATGGTAGGATCACATAACTCTTTCTCGCTATATTATATTCCTAACAACAGTAGTCTAAAGACAAACAATACAAAATTTAAATATATGCACAACATAAATGAGTTTTAAAAGAACCTTAAAATTAATTTAAATAAATCAGATTTTATCTTTAAATTTTGTATATAATGCATTACATTACAGATGGTTTATGCAATTTGCATGTAGAAACATATTGATTATACATTGAACTTGAATTTATACTAAAGCGTTAATCAAACTTAAACTGGGCGATATAAAGAATCATAGAGCTCGTAATTATTTTTACATATTTTAGTACCAGCATAAACTATTCTTGTCGGGAGAGAAAAATGAATTTGTAAGAACTATATAGAACAACCACATTCTCCATTCTCCTAAAAAACTAATATATATAGAGATTATGACTTTTTCAAACGCAGATAATATAAGACATTATGTAAATTTTTAAACTAAATCAAATCGTATGGATGATGCCATATCAAATCCTATAGAATAAGTATAAAAACATAATATTATTGATAGTTTATGCAGATTTTCTTTTATAGCTAGGGCAATATTGAATAAGCAAAGTGACAGTCAGAGGAATTACTTGAAATTCTTCCATCAGTAATTTTCTTGAGATGTTTTGGCTTATTAGAGTACCAAAACAAAGTTGAATTCACATCACCTTGTATTCCTTATCTAAAGTATAATTGAGAAATACATTAACAAAGATAATTCAGATTACTATTTCTTCCTCATCTAAAGTTATTTTTTAAATATCAAATTAGATTTACCAAAATCAATAAGTTGGTTATACAATTCAAAAAGTCCATAAAATTCTAGAGTGGAGGAACTAAATTAGAACACATAATATGTAAAAATTTCAACCAATTCATCACTACATAATAAAACCCACAACAAACAAAATCCCACAATGTACTCACAGCATTTTTTTTAGCCTTTCAAGTTCCCAAAAGTCTTGTTTAATGTAGCTCTAATAGACAAAACCCCACAATAAATTCACAAATAATTTACTTTTATCACACAAAAATAATTATTATTGCAAAAAAAAAAACCAATGACAGAACAGGTTCTTGCCTTTCAAGCACCAACATCAAATTCAATATCCTCACTGTTTGCTTCCACACAATAAAAATTAGTGTTCTAACTAAGTAAAAACTCAGTCAAAGAACCTTAGGTCAAAAAGAGAAAGACATAAAGGAAACAGATGATAATTGGAAAATAATTCTAAATTTCATCATAAAAAAAGAAACAGAACATAAAAAGTGAAGAAACATACTCTTGATGTAGCTGAATAAGGCCCAGTGATTGACAAGAATATTATTTAGTCGGACAATGCTTGATATTGAACGATGAGCGTTTTAGGAGTTTAGGAATTTCGAGGGTTTTGAGACAGAGAAGGAGGGAGGAATCGTTTGGAAAGCTAGATAAGTAAAAAGTTTTTACTGGGGGGGGGGG